>MU224133.1:7368545-7390247 GCA_018584345.1 Thuja plicata | reverse complement strand
ATTTTCATGTAGCTTGCATTGTTAGACCTCATGTTAGTTTGCATTTTTAGGCTGCATTATGAGTTTGAGAGGGTTTCCTTCATCTTTCTTGTGGACTTTTAATCAACTGTGATCACATTTTGATCTTCATTTTCTTATCTTATTTCGTGATCTCAATCAAAATTTTCTATCTTACACAGTTGATTGATTTTGGGGCATTCTCTTTCTTATCTCCATTTCTTTCCACCTCTTCCAAGCTTCTATCTTCCATTCACTTTCACCCCACTTCTTGTTCTTCTTCTTCTTCTTCTTATTCTCTTCTAATTCAACCTTGGGGCATAATCTTTCATGCTTGATGATCTACCTTGGTTCTGTGATCCTTATATCTTTCATCTTACATAAAGAACCTTATCTTTAGTTTGATTTGATCAAATTTATCAATTTTCTCTTTCTCCTCTATCTCATTTCAATTTCGATCACGAGGGGGCAGTACCTATCAAACTTCAATCCTTGATTTAGCTTTATCAATCTTAAAAATTGCTCCACTTGGGGCAACCTTGCTTGAAATTCTTATCTCAGACATGTAAATTACTTATTTACAACGGTGTTGACCTTGTCTTTTTTTGCAATCAGCTTATCTTTGTTCTGATGTCAATTACTTATTTATAATGGTGTTGATGTCTGTGTTGTTTTGTGATCCCAAATCAATCTCACACTTCAACTGCATTCTTTGACTACATGTGTTCCCAAAATGATCACACATTAGTCAAAGAGGGGCAAATGTATGCACTCTAAAATGGTCGCCTAGATTGTGGGCCCCATTTATCATTTTATCATTTTATCAAATTCCTGAATCAATGCTTTGGAACTTTTTCAATTCAAATCAATTTTCTTGATCAAATTGTAATTAATTCAATTATTTCAATATTTCTTAAGGTTTGATCATTTTTATTTAATTAAAAGAAATAATCTCCCTTTTAATTAAATTAAATTCATCTTATTTAATTAAATTAAATTCCTCCCATTTAATTAAATAAAATTCTTCTAATTTATTTAATTATAAAGAAAACCCCTCTTTTAATTAAATAAATAAAAATCCCCACTTAAAGCACTTTATTTGATGAAAAAGGAAATAAATTAAATAAAAATCCATTTTTCTTCACATCTTCCTAAGTGGTGGGATTTTTGCTTTTAATGAGCAGATAGATCAACCAAGATTTAATCTCCACCATTGCTCATTTCTTTTTGCCTCTTAATCTCAACCATTCACTTTTCTATATAAGGAAATCTCTCCTTCTCATTTGATAATCATCAATCAATCAAAGATATAGAATTTTTATGTATTGTTATGTTGCAGGTTTGGAGAGCAATTTTGGAGGAGGATTTTAGCATTCAAGCTTGGATATTGCAACTTCTCTCTTCTTGTCTTCTTCTTGCATCCATGGCTATTCATGTAGATTAGATTCATATTAGATTAGCTTGCATATTTTCTTTCATAGATTAATCATGCATTGTTATCATTTAGATTAATTTTCTTATATGTATTGCAATCATATAGAGTAGATCTCATTTTCATGCATTGAATCTCTCATTTCATGGTGTACTTGCATGGGCACAACAAGGTCAATCTGAGGGCCTCCATTACAAACCCTTGCACTCCATGAATAAAGAGCTATGATTCAATATTTGAGGCCTCATTCTTGAGCAACCTTGAATGGAATGATTCATAGAAGTGTTTCAACATTTTAGCACACAACAATAACACACTGTTAGGTGTGACCTTGTTAGAGGATTTAATCACCTTGTAAGGAGTGGCCTTGTTAGAGGTCTTCTAACACTTCAATGCAGAAATGTCACCTTGTGAGATGATTTGAAAAAGATTGTTAAGTCTACTCTGTTAAGATATTTTGATCACTGCTACAATTGTTAGGAAGTAACAATGGATTGACCTATTTTGATAAGCAACTATCTTTGCTTATTCAAATCTTTGTTCTGGATTTAAATACTTGATCCTCACTAATCAGATATTCTGTCATAGTTCTCTATTGTTCTATCTAAAATCAAAATCCCATTTGATTTTTCCTTCACTCTTCATGTCATAAACATATATCTTTTTCACACTCACATTCAATCCAAACTTGACCTTATATATATATATATATATATATATATATATATATATGAGATAAGCCTTGTCAAGTCAACCTTAATATATTTCCAAATTAATAATAAAACTCATGTTTGTCGGCTGCATATAACCAATTATCCATAAAATATAAACTACTTTTAGTCGGCTGATACTGACTGTTTAACTCGATCAACACTGAAATCCTTCAACGCCCAACCAACACTGTAATGCTGGAGTGAACTCGGTTAGAACTAAAAATCACTTTGGTCCTCTTCAATGCCTGAGAGTGTTTGGCATGAACTGACTGTGCTCAGATAGGATTAAACATTTCTATAAACATCACTATACTTGTGTAGACATCAATGACAATACATAATTGAATAATTGTCATCAACAATCTCCCTCTTTGGCATTGATGGCAATACAACATGTCATAATACAAAGAATTATAGAACAACATACATAAGAATGAAATTTTATTAATTTCCTTAGATTCATTATGATTCTCATCAAATTTTATTAATGTCCTTAGCTTCATTATGATTCTTATCCAAAAACTCCCTCTGTCTTCGCAATCACTGAAATACAGATTTATCCCTCTTACACTAATCTCTATTTCTGATAAAATTTCTCCCTCTGTAATCAATCTCTCCATCAGTAATTTTTAGGACATACAGTAATCTCTCCCTCTTTGACAACCAATTCCAAAGACACCAACTGATATATATATCCAATGAATTTGTAATGTACCTGTTTGTATTGATTCATATGCAATAAGCTCTGAATATCTGCATCATGTTAAGTTTGTTCTGTAACTCAGTTGATGCATCACTAAACTATGTTTTAGTGAGCCTCAGTTAGGGGAATTACCCCTAGCTTTCCTCTAAGATACAAAAATGGATCCTTAGGCAATGGTTTTGTGAATATGTCTACAATTTGTTTTTTAGTATTCACATATTCCAATCTTACTTCCTTGTCCTAAATGAATTCTTTCAAGAATTGATACTTTATTGCAATATGTTTAGTCTTAGTATACATCATAGGGTTCTTTGAGATTTTGATAGCACTGGTGTTTTCATAGTAGATAATAATTGGTTCTGTGATTTCCACCTTCATACCTGACAATAGTTATTTGAACCATATGATATTTGAACAATTCACTGTTGTAGAAACATACTTTGCTTTTGTTGTTGATTGAGAAATGTAGTTATATTTCTTGCTCTTCCAGGAGACTAACCTCTTGCCAAGAAATAATGCTCCACCACTTGTGTTTTTTCTGTCATCAACACTTCCATCTCAACCAGCATCAGTAAAAGTCTTCAAATCAAAGTTTCCTCCTTTCTTATACCATAATCCATAATCTTCAGTACCCTTAAGATATCTCAGAATCCTTTTGATAGCCATCAAATGATTCTCTCTAGGATTAGCTGAAAACCTTGCAACAATACCAACTGCTAATGCAATATTAGGTCTAGTGTGAACAACATATTGAAGTTTACCAATCATGGATCTGTAGGTAGTCTGGTTTACTTCCTTTGAATCATCATCCTTAAATAACTTATTGTCCAGTAGGCATAGGTGTTCCAACTAGTCTGGAGTCTTCCATCCAAAATTTCTTCAGTATCTCTTTGATGTATTTATACTAGGTAATGTGGATACCATCCTTCATCTAATAAACTTGTAATCCAACAAAAAAATTTATTTCACCAAACATAGACATTTCAAATTCCTTACTCATAGCTTCAGAGAATGCTTTGCATAAGTTATCATATCCAGTAAACAATATATCATCAACAAATATTTCTGTTAATAGTATCTTGTTCTGAGGTCCTTTGATATACAAGCTGCTATTATCATTAGTTCTCTAAAATCCAATGCTTATCAAGTAACCATGCAGTCTTTCATACCAGGCTCTAGGAGCTTGCTTCAGTCCATACAATGTTTTGTGCAGTTTGCAAACCATATTCCTTTTGTTAGGATCTACAAAACCTTCAAGTTGCTCAATATAGACTTCTTCTTCAAGAATTCCATTCAGGAATGCAGATTTTACATCCATTTGATAGACCTTGTGTCCTTTGTGTGCAGCATATGCCAGAATAGTTCTAACTCCTTCAAGTCTTGCAATAGGAGCAAAAGTTTCTCCATAATCAATACCCTCTTCTTGAGCATATCCTTTACATACTAATCTTTCCTTGTTTTTAGACACTTATCCTTTCTCATTCATCTTGTTTCTAAAAAACCACTTAGTACCAATCACATTCTTATCTTTTGGTTTAGGTACAAGAGTCCAGGTTTTGTTTTTTTCTATCTGCTCAATTTCTTCATTCATTCCTTTGATCAAGATTTCATCTTTAATAGTTCTAGGTTCAATTTCACTAAGAAAACATGTACCTTTAATTTTGTTCCTTGTCATTACACCTTTTGTCTGATCTCCAATTATTTTTTCAGGTGTGTGATGCCTTCTGACATATTTGGCAAGTACAGGATCCTTCCTTTTTTATTCTAGGCTTGTTCCACTTGGTTAACCATGCTCAAAATTTATATTATGTTCTTATGTTTTATACTCGGGTTCCACTGTTTGAGACTCAGGCACCTCTGTCTGAGACTCGGGTGCCTCTGTCTACCACTCGATTCCCTCTGTCTATGACTCATTTTTCTCTACCAGTAGCTCGGATTGCATAGGTTGCAACTCAAGTTGAACCATTTGAGTTTGTGCAGATGAATTCAATGATTGATAGGGATGTTGTCCAATCACCATTTCTTGTGTCTTAGGTATAGTATCAGGTTCATAATACACAAAGTTTTTGTAATCCTGAGGCTCTTTACTGCTTTGTTCTTCACCTCTTTCTCCAAACTCATCAATCCTTACATGCACACTTTCTATGACTTTATGAGTAGAAAGATTCAAACATTTATATGCTTTTCTTTTACAGGAGTAGCCTAGTAATATACCTTCATCACCTTTTACATCAAATTTTCCATTTCTTGTTTCCTTCAAGATGTAACATTTACTTCCAAATACTTTGAAATAACAAACATTAGGTTTATATCCATACCATAATTCAAAAGGTGTCTTATCAGCACCTTTCTTCAGTTGAACTTAGTTCAAGGTGTGAATTACAGTGTTGATGGCTTCCTTCCAATATTTGGTAGCAACATTCTTGTCAATCATCAAGGTTCTTGCACAATCCATAATGGATATGTTCCTTCTTTCTACTTTACCATTCTATTGTGGAGACCTGGGGTAGATACCTGTCTTTTGATTCCTCTTTCATTACAGAATTCATTAGAAATGAATTCTCCTCCTCTATCAAATCTTAAGCATTTAAGTCTCTTTCCTATTTCTTTTTCAACTCTGGCTAGGTACCATTTGAACTTCTGAAAAGCTTCTAATTTTTCTTTGAGAAACATAACAGTCATCATTTTGGAATGATCATCAACAAATAGAATGAAATACTTCTCACCTATGTAACTTGTTGTTCCAATGGGTCCACATAAATCAGTATGTACCAATTCCAAAACTTCTTCTGTATTGTAATTCTTGTTCTTGAAGCTAATTTTTCCCATCTTCCCAATTTGACAATGTTTGCATATGGAAAATTCAGGGTTCTTCAGAATAGGAATTCCTCTTACTCTTTTTTTATTTATTATGTTAACTAGGTTATCAAAGTTCACATGACATAACCTTTTGTGCCATAACTAGCTTTCTTCTACTTGTGCAATAAATCATGAACTTTCATTGAGATCAAGATAAAATAGATTACCTTTTGTTTCTCTTCCAATTCCAAATGGGTTTCCCTTACCATCCAGGAGCTTGGCCTTACCATTCATGAATTCTACCTTGAAACCAATATTATTCAGATGTGCCACACTTAGTAGATTGTGCCTTAGTCCTTCAACCCAATAAGCATTATCACATTTGATTCCTTTTATTAAAGAAATACAATCTTTACCTTTCACATAGCAGGGATCATCATTCCCAAAGATGACACTCCCACCATCATAGTGCTCAAGATGTTCAAATTTGGTTTTATCACCAGTCATGTGGTGAGAACAACCACTATCAATTATTCAAGTGTCATTCTTGCTAATATGAGAATATAGTATTGTTTTTTCATTATCTTCATCATCTAACTCATCCTTAATATCAATATAAACCATTTCATCTTCACCTTCATCACTATCAAAATCTTTAGCAATGTAACAAGATTTCTTACCTTTGTCTTTGTAGCTTTTGAAATCTTTCTTGCCTTTGTACTTGTTGAACTTTTTCTCACCTTTCTCTTCCTTGTTTGGACACTTAGCAGCAATGTTACCAACTTCATCACATGAAAAGAAAATTAATGGTATTCTTCCTTTGTACTGTCCTTTTCCTTTTGTAGCTCTCCTTCCAAGTAATGCTTCAATGGTTTCTAGATCTTCATCATCACTGTCACTATCAATATATTTTCCTTTCATCTTTCCAAGGTTTAATTTAGCTTTGAATGCAGACTTAAGATTGCTAAGATTAGGAGAGTAATTTTCAAACTTATCCAACTCAAAGGTTGTAAGTCTTCCAACCAATCCATCTAGAGTTATACCATTACTGCATCTCATCTCTTGAATAGTTGAAACTCTAATTGCATAGATAGGAAGTAAATTTCTCAATACCTTACTAATCATTGTTGTGTCTTCAATTACTCTACTGGAAGCTCTTATGGTACTGACACTTTTCTTGATTCTTTCACTGTATTTTATAATGTCCTCTCCTTTCATTTTCATATGATCAAATTAACCTTGAAGACTTTCTTCTTTGGCTCTCTTTACATTGACATCTCCTCCATGAATATCATGTAGTTTGTTCCACGTATCAAAGGCAGTAGGGCAGTCCTTGACTTCATCAAATTTGGAATAGTTGAGTGCAGAGGCTATATCAATCATCATTATGTTATGATGCTTCGTGTCTATCATCTAATCCATAGCCAAAGGTCTCGGTGATTCCATATACCTATGTTCCAAGAATTGTAAACCAGTATCTACATTGGTAGATAGATGTAGCCTCATCAAATCTTGCCATGTAGCAAAATTGTATTTGTTAAGCTTCAGGATCTCCCTTCTGTAAGACATCTCTGATCTTTAGCTTAGGCCTTGAAACCTTCCCTATAAGCACTTGCAGCTCTAATACCAATTGTTGGAAATGAGTAGAGTAACTAAGAGGGGAGGGGTGAATTAGTTACCACAAAAACAAATCCAAGTCCCTTAGATGTCTTAAACAAATTTGTCATTGTTGCTCGGTTAACATAGATATTCTACTGTCACTCGGTTAACATAGTGAATCTTAAGATATTAACTATGATTATCCTTTAGTAATTAATTGCATAAACATAAACCATAAAGAAAATGAAATGTACACAGATAACACCAAGATTTAACATGGAAACCCAATATGGGAAAAACCACCAATTGTAACTAGTTACTATTTTTCACTCTTCTGAAGTGAGCCCTATTAGGAGCCAACCCTGTTAAAGGTTACAATAACACATTATTAGGTGTGACCCTATTAGAGGATTTAATCACCCTATAAGGAGTGGACTTGTTAGAGGTCTTATAACACTTCAATGTAGAAATGTCACCTTGTGAGAGGATTTGCAAAATACTGTTAAGAGATTTTGATCACTGCTACAATTGTTAGAAAGTAACAATGGATTGACCTATTTTGATAAGAAACTATCTTTGTTGATTCAGATCTTTGTTCTGGATTTAAATACTCAATCCTTACTAATCGGATATTCTATTGTAGTTCTCTGTTGTTCTATCTTCAATCAGAATCCCATCTGATTTTGCCTTCACTCTTCATGTCATAAACATATATCTTTTTCACACTCACATTCAATCCAAACTTGACCTTATATATATGATAAGCCTTGTCAAGTCAGCGTTAATATCCTTCCAAATAAATAATAAAACTCATATTTTTCAGCTGCATATAACCAATTATCCATAAAATATAAACTACTATTAGTTGGATGATATTGACTGTTTAACTCGGTCAACAATAAAATCCTTCAATGTGCGACCAACACTGTAATGCCTAAGTGAACTCGGTTAGAACTAAAAATCACTTTGGTCCTCTTCAATGCCTAAGAGTGTTTGGCATGAACTGACTGTGCTTAGATAGGATTAGACATTTTTGTAAACATCACTATACTTGTGTAAACATCAATGACAATACACAATTGAATAATTATCATCAACAATATTGTGCATGTTCTTTTTGTCATAAATGTGCATTTGTATTTTCATATTGGGGATGACGTAAAATGGTATCTCTCATCTATTCTTTTTTGGTCTCTGCAATGCAAGCCCAAAAAGACCTTTTATTTTTATTTCTTTATATGTTAGGAAATGGTGAGAAATTCTAAGAATAGAGATCATTCACCAAGATCCTATGGTATTCATTAGCAATACAAATCCAAACCTTAAGTTCAAGTTTGATTAGCACAACCAAATGGATGAAATGTGTTAATGCATAGCTCAAACAAAAGGGGAATTTGGTATTCCTTTTGAAGGATATTGATTGTGGGATCAAATATGGATTTGAAAAATGACTGAGAATGAATGATGCAATGGTAGATCTGAAATAAAATGCAATATTGGAGAAGTATTTGTGCACCTTGAAATGAATTAGGAGGTTATATGCCTTGAAACTGTAATTTCCAATCACAGAGATGTCACAGACTAAAACCATTCTGGATTTGGGACCCTGGTACATGTAACTTCTGACAATGAAAATATGAGGCATCTAGGAACAAGTTGATTTTTTAGGTACAAGTCGATATTTGACTACACCCCTTAGTTTTGGATTGTGTACTTTCTAATTTTGATCTCTAAGATAACCCCAAAAATGCCTGAATCCAATTACGCAGATCCCGAAACCTGTTCCTACACATAGAAAAAGGGAAATTGTTTGTGGAGGGGGGGCTTACCTTAGTCAAGCCCCAGTTTAGGAATTAACCTTGAATTGAAATGAATTAAGGAATATTGACATGTAAGAGATCTGAAATGAAGTGTATCATATAATATAGATACTCTTACCTCTTTGAATGTGATCAAGAATGTTGATGTACTAACTTTGACTCCACACAAAAAAATAAAAGGAAATCATGCAAGATGGAACCTTATGAATATGTTTTGTAAATATCTAATGAATGATTGAGGAATAAAAAATGATGTCAATTTCCTTCCAAGAAACTCCTTTTCTTGGCCTCAATGGAGAAAGAAGATTGATCTATGGAAGACACCTTGAATGCTTGAAGACTTGAATACTAGAATATCACTTGAAATTGTAACTGGATAATCAATACTTTTATTTATTTATTTCTCAATGGTTTCTTGAAAATAATAGATGCATGCTCATAATGATGATGATGTGTCTCTCTAAAATAAAGGAAGAGGGAGATCCTTTTATAGTGCATCCAAAAATAGAATTACAATGGCTGACCATGGATCAAGAACCTGGATGAATGTGCCAGATAGGAACTAGAGCCCAATATTGGATAAAAAACCCAGGGGTAAAGTTAAACTTTGACTACACCCCTCTAGAAAGTTTCTTGCTTGTGATTGGAGGGCATGGCCTACAATGTTAGCGAGATCTGAAAGTTCAGTTGATTATGATATTGGGAGAAATTTCCAAGAGAATAAAAGGAAGGGGGGATTTTGCAATTGGATTAAAATAGGGGAGGATTCTTAGAAATAAGATCCTACCTCAATTTTTCACAAATTAGCGAGGATTAGGGAAGAAATAAGGACCCATATGTTAATAAAGTGTTCATTTAAGTCCAATATGAAACCCAACCAAAGAAACCACACTAAATCTAGCCCAAAAATGATCCTAAATTGAGCACAAATCAAGTTCTTACTTTTCAGGATGATACGTTTAGCCCCCACTTTAGTAGGAGTATGAGGCAAGCTCATACTCAAGATAAAGGAAGAGATGAAAGAGAGAAAGAAACAAGAGAGACTATGATCATGGAGAATAAGAGAGATGAAACATCGCTAAGCTTAAAGACCTCAAGCCCAAAAAAAAAGTATCTCAACTCAACATATATGCATAAGGATACAAAATAAAAACAAAAGAAAAATAAAAACAATAGACACACACATAAGAAAGAAAAATAGGATTAGCACTAAAGACCCCAAATCAATTAGTGAAGATACCTCAATCGAACATATCTAATCCACTAATATCATATCTGGGAAGCAATTGCAAGAACATAAGTGATCACAAGGAAAAGGGAGAGAGTGATGAGAAAGATGATGTCAAATCCATGTTCTAGCCTATTGGAAAAACTATGAGAGAGAGAGAGAGAGTAGGATATCTATGTAGTGCTAGGTGATTCATGGAAAGATAGAGAGAAGAATTGAAGGCTAGAAAATTGTGTTATGCTAGTCAACTCTACGGAGATATATATATTCACACAGAAGAGGCTTTGAGAAATATTTTTCTCAGGGGTGGCTTAAAAATATTTTGCACTTAGGGGAGGCTTAGGAGATTAGGCATGTGGAAAAGAATTGTCTTCCACAAGGATAAAAAAGGAGATCAGGCATGTGGAAAATTATTGTCTTCCACAAGGATAAAAAAGGAGATCATGAGTGTGGAAATATTATCTTCCATAAGGATATGAAAGGATATCAGGCATGTGGAAAAGCATTATCTTCCACAAGGATTTGTAAGGAGATCAGGTATGTGGAAAAGCATTATCTTCCACAAGGATCTATATGTGCATGTGTGTGTGCTTAGTCTAGGGACCATGTTCTAATATACAAAGAGAGATGCGCATATTCCCCCCTCCTTATGGTGGAAACATGATGTCATCATAAGGAAAGAGAAACAAGGATACCTACTTCCATCAATAAGGAGATATCCTTAGACAACAATGTCTGCCATAAACTTGGTCAAGAGTGATGACTCTCATGAACTAGGGAAAATAGATAATTATGAAAGGATATGTAGCTTATGGGATGATACCCTTGAAAGGAACATATCTTGTTAGCAATACATCTACCCTCAAGAGTAGTTCTTTAAATAAAATAATGTCTTCAAGATGAAGAGGAGCAGGCAAACAATAATGCTCCCATTTAGCCCCCTATCACTAGGTGAAATGGGGATTATTGATTAAGGATAGAAAAATTTGAATCATAGAGTAAGAACATATGTTTATAAATAAAATGGTTTTGCAAATAAAGAAGAGGTAGTGATCAAGGATACACACATCTTGTATAAGAGAGAATCTTGAATCAAAACAATTAATTCTTTATAAGAAAAAAATGTCACATGATAAACAAATTCCACTGTACTAAGGAAAGTAGATCTTTAGAAAAATAGAGAATAATGTACAAACAATCTTACCCCACAAGTATGAAGGCAAGATATAATATAATACACCTTAAATGATAGCCTCAATATATGCAATTCCAAGTAAAATAAGTTGCACATGTAATGTAAATCAGACATATTTAAGCTAGAAAAGATATGCAAAGGAATAAAATCACCAAGGAAGGAAAATAAGATGATCATTAAATGATAGAAATTCCCTTTTTAAGACATGAAACGGGTTGTAAAGAAAAGATGTTAGTATCTTGTGTGAAGAAAAGAGCTCATGCCAAAAGAATGTACTATCATAGAATGGTAACTCCAAGAAAGAAAATGAGAGATGGAAGAATTTCACTTTATGTCTACTTAGTGATCAACTCAATCATACAAGATATACACTTCCAACTATAGAAGATATTATAGGAGGATACTAATCTTATGATGGAGAAAGATCCATGAACAAGCAAGTCCATACATGGGAGGACATCATAGCATAAAAGAGAGGAGAAAAAAAGAGATAAAGGATCCTTTGAAAGAGAGAAAGGAAATAAATCCAATATTCGCCTGAAGTGATAGATCCTTTAATAATATGGACCTTCAAGAAAGCATAAGATTGCAGCTTGGGATGAAAATCCTTATGTAAAATAATAAATCCTTGTAAGAAGGTATATCATACCATAACAGGTGTTAGATCACATTGGATATTGGATGCATGAAAGAGAAAAGGAAAAAGGATAAGGGAAGACACATTAAGATCCCTAAATGGTTTCTTATGTATACAAGATATAAACTTGTAAGAAAGTATAAGGTTGCAACTTAGGATGTCAATATCCTTTGTAAAACAATAAATGTACACTGACAAGGATGTCCAGGAAACATGCCAACAAAGGGAGAAAATGGATCCCAAAAGAAGAAAGTAACCACGGTCCCTTTCCCCCCAGCTTAAAGAGAAAGAGAGAGAATCCTATTAAGATGCCCTTAGTGCTCATTATGAAAAGAACATGGCATAATGGAGAGCAACATAATAGGAAATTAATGACTAAGATATATGCATAAATTGTATAATATCATGTGTTAGAAGTAGGCGTATGTTAATTAAGTCTTGAACAAATTATCTAAACTCAACACAATCACAAACATAATGTGTATTATAATAATCAAAGGAATATGAAAATTTACCATTGTAAGTATATGGTTTGTAACATATTTTATAAGGAAATTTGATCCTAGAATGATATTTGGTATCTAGATAGATTCTTCTAGCCAAAACTTCACGGTCACCATAAGGTGAAGGTTCATTAGATGGTGTCGGAAAAAGAACATTTAGAGGTGGTTTTGGTTGAGTGAAATTGTTAGCTTGAGGTATAAAACATGCTTGAGGAAGATTAGGAGTAGCTTTAGGTCTATGTTCACTAATTCCTTGACCATGTTGAATAGATTGTAATGATCTATGAATAGGAAAAAGAGAAGTAGAAACATCATCACCCTTACTACCATTATGTTGGTAAGAATAAGGTGGATTATTTATTATTTTTGGAGAGAGATCATCTAGGAAATGTCTAACATTTGCATCGTGAACAATTTTTTGAATATTTTGATAATGATCACAAATATTAGTTTCCATAGGATGAGTTTGATTTTGAAGATTTGGGAGAGTAGCAATAGATTAATTAACATGTTTAATGCATTTAGTTAAAATGTGGATAAGAAACATACATGAAGCATTGATAACATTTGTGAAATGTGCCTTATAATGAAGAGATGTATGTGTTAACCGCATTATGAAATACATAAGAATAACATGAAGGAATACAAATGTAACAAAATGCAACATGGATTGATTCACTTCATTGTTTGATAAAGAGAGGTAAGAATGAAAGTAATGACATAAGTAATCACACATCAATCCAATTTAGATAATTCCATGTTAACCATACAAAACTAGTTCTCAAAATACGAAAGTAGCAAAGATAAGATCTAATATGATGCAAAATAAAGACAAACAATTGCACACAAAGAAGATCAAATCAGAAATTATAATGGATGAAGGTGGCGAGTTCACCAAAATGTATAATAGGTGAACAAAAAAATATATGCAAAAAAATCTAACCACCAAATAAAAAGAAGGTATCATGTGTCAGGTTCACCAAAATGTATGATAGGAAATGATGAGAAATTCTAAGAGTAGAGATCACTCACCAAGATCTTATTGTATACATTAGGAATACAAATCCAACCCTTAATTTCAAGTTTGATTAATACAACCAAATGGATGAAGGGTGCTAATGCATAGCTCAAAAAAAAGGGAATTCGATATTCCTTATGAAGGATATTGATTATGGGATTGACTATGCAACTGAAAAATGACTGATTGATTGATATATCTGAAAGAAAATGAAAGATTGGAGAATGATTTGTGAACCTTGAAATGAATTAGGAGGTTATATGCCTTGAAATTTCAATTTCCAGTCACAGAGATGTCGCGGACTAAAATCATTTTGGATTTGGTACCTTGGTACCTATAACTTCTGACTATGAAAATATGAGGCCTCTAGGAACAAGTCAAATTTTCAAGTACAAGTCAAGATTTGACTACACCCCTCTATTTTTGATTGTGTACTTTTTGATTCTGATCTCTGAGATAACCCCAAAATGCCTAAATCTAATTCTGCAAATCTCAAAACCAATTCCTACACATAGAATAAGGGAAATTGTTTGTGGAAGGGGGAATTGCCTTATTCATGACCCAATTTAGGAATTAACCTTGAATTGAAATGAAGTAAGGAATACTAACATGTAACAAAGACTAGATCTGAAATGAAGTGTATCATGCAATGTAGATACTCTTATGTCTTTGAATGTGATCAAGAATTTGAATGCAATAGCTTTGACTCCACACAAAAACCAAAAGGAAATTATGCAAGAAAAAACCTTATGAATATGTTTTTTAAATCGTCAATGAATGATTTAAGAATGAATAAATGATGCCAATGTCCTTCCAAGAAATTCCTTTTCTTGGACTCAATAGAGAAAGAAGCCTGGTCTATGGAAGACACCTTGAATAATTTAAGACTTGAATGCTAGAATACCACTTGAAATCACACTTGGATGCTCAATACTTTGCTTGATTTCTTTCTCAATGGTTGCTTGACAATAATATATGTAGGCTCATAATGATGATGATGTGTGTCTCTAAAATGAAGGAAGAGGGAGATCCTTTTATAGTGCATCCATAAATAGAATTACACAGGCCAAACAAGGATCCAGAAGCTGGATGAATGTTCCAAATAGGACCCAGAGCCCAATCTTGGATTAAAAAAAACCCAAGGGTAAAGCCAAACTTTGACTAAACCCCTGGGGGTACAGTCAAACTTTGACTACACCCCTAGGGGTAAAGTCAAACTTTGACTGTACCCCTAGGGGTACAGTCAAACTTTGAATGTACCCCTCCAAAAAAATGTTTATTGTGATTGGAGGGCATGGCCTATAATGTTTGCGGGATTGAGAAGGTCAGTTGATTCTTATATCGAAAGTGAGTTCCAAGGTCATAAAAGGAAGGGGAAATTTTGCAATTGGATGAAAACAGTGGAGGATGCTTATAAATAATATCCTACCTCAATTTTGCATAAATTAGGAAGGATTGGGGAAGAAAAAAAGACCCATATATTACTAAAGTGTACATTTAAGTGCAATATGTAGCCCAACCAAATGAACCACACTAAAGTGGGCCCAAAAGTATCCTAAATTGAGCACAAAACAAGTGCCATTTTTTTAGGAAGATACACTCTTATGTGATCTTCTTCCATTATGCTCATAGTTTTTCTACCTTTGGGGGGTGAAGTCAATTTATTTTTCCATAATTCTTGATATACATGAGTTATCATATGATTATACTGACCCCAAAGTTAGTAGATCCCTTTTGTACTCTCTTTTTTTCATGTACTTCATTTTACTTGGTCTATGCTTACTTTCAAGCATTTCATAGTGTAAATTTCTTGTGTGTGCATGTATGCTCCATTAAAGCCATTGCTCCCTTTAAGACATTCAAAATCAATTTAACGTGGTGGCATACACTCTACTCCTTGTTTCACATTTTGAACATACACAACAATTTATCTCTCTTAGCAGATTTTCCAAGGGGACAATGCTTTCCTTAGATTTTATTATGCCCTGCATACCCATCCCTACATTTTGTTGATGAAATGTTGGGTCCCCCTTTTTTATTTCTTTTTGGGTTGTTTCTTTTGGTTTCCTTTCTAGTCTTCTTCAGGATCTAGATCCCGGAGAGTTGTCTCCCAGTCGCCAATAATTTTTGGCCCCTGGGGTTCTAGTATTGTTACTCTCGTCCTCTTTGGAAGGGGTGATTGCCAGATGTCCCAGAGTCTGAACTTTGAAGGTTTGTCTTTCTCATGGAATGGTAATTAGTAGCTAATGTGCCTTTTAGGAATTATAAAATGTCATTTACTCTACCATTTAACATTTACCACAAACAAATTAACTCCAAGTGATTTTTTTGAGAAGTAGAGAAGAGTGTTTTCCTAAGCTAAGGTTCTCAAGCTGAAATAGTGCAAGAAGTGTGTTCGAGGTCTCTATAGCGGCTAGTGCTAGAGTAAATGACATTTAAACTTCCCTTCCCATCATTTTTATTTTTCAAGTAGGCCCTCCTTGGCATTCTGGTTTTGTTTCATTTTTCCTTTGGCTTGTTTTCCTTCCTTTTTGTTATTGTTTTTCTTTCATTTCCTAGTCATTTTCATTTTTGCTTTCATTGTCTAGGCCTATCCCTCTGTTGAGCATGTTGTTTCTTTTGTGGGCCTATTTTTTGGTCTTCCTTCCCCTCATGGTTGGTCTTTGTCAAGGGGAGGTCGTCTATATTTCTAGTTTACATGAGTTGTAAGTAGTGAGTTCTATGTTTTGTTGTAAATTAGGTGAGTGTTGTAGAAATGGGCTCGGTTGAGTTGTTGGAAAGCTCTGTAAATTTTTTAATTGTGAGAGTTTTGTAAATTTTGTGCATTATGTAAATTTCATGCTAATAGTATTGTAAAGTGTATATGTTGTAAAGTCACCTTGTTTTGTTTTTGGTGCACTCTGGGAACCATGCAATTCTGTAGGTTGCCCGTACTATAGGTTCCATGGATGCAAACCCTTAGGGGTGTTGTCTCTTGAAATTGTTCTGCAAGGTCTTGTGACCATTCTTAACCAATAACGTGTTGGGCCTATGTCTCTCTAACCGATGTATACTCCTTGAGTCATAAAACTAGGTCATTTGCAGAGCTGATCTTTCCAACTCGATGACTCATTTGTAATTTTATCTCTCCTCTATCATTTTCATCTTAATGGCAGTGTCAATTCCTGTGTGTCAGAATTTAAAATCCATCCCAAGTGTAATTCAAGTCACTTGTGTTAGAAAAACTATTAGCCAATTTTCATTACTCTACATTAGTGGATGTACACTTGTTCAAGTTTGACAGTGTGATCATTTAGTACAGAGGTTACATTTTCCCACTGTTGACATCTACCTTCTTTTCTAGAAAAATTGATCTCTGGGTGTCTAGTAATCCCCATCCCACCCACCATACTAGTTGTTTAAGTAAGCATTTTTGGGCCTTCACAATCTTGAATAGGTCTTACATGTTTATGGTTTGCTTGCAATTGAGGCAATTCCCCCAGTATTCTCAACGGTAACTAATGCTTTCTTTCTCACGATGGCAGGTAAAAATAATGTCTAAAGTTTTGAATCCCAGAATTCTTGTTCAAATTGTTTTTAATATGTATATATTGATGTTTTTCTAGTTTTACAAGTCCTGGATAAAGTGAGAAAGAAATGGCTTCAGTTGGATCACCCCCAGGGAGTCCTAAACTCCCACATGTCTCGATAGGAACTATCAAAAATTCCAAGGCAGATAAAGCTTTAGAGAATCTCCTATTGATTCTTAAATACAAGAAAGGCGGGATAATTTAGGAATCCCAAATTGAATGCACCCTAAGAGAGGTCACATACACAAATTTGGGCACCTGGTCCAAATTGAAAGGCCTCATCCAAGCAATCCACCAATAAAAACAAGCAAATGACTCAATCACATTCAACTTAGTAGAATCTGGAATCATTCAAGCAGTTGGTTTTCCTTACTCAGTGCAAGCGCCAGAGCTAATACTGCTCCTGGCTAAAAGTTACAATCTGGCCACTGGGGTTGTTATGTTGGACTCAACCACCCCAAGGTTACATAATGCCCATCATCTCCTTGGACCATGATACCACCACCACAGGGTGGCATATCATGTTATTCTCATATTTTTTTGTTCTCTCCCAGGAAGCTTCAGTGGATCAATTTTTAGAGGTAGGTGATGCAGCCCGGCACCACCTCAATGCAGAATGGCCAAAAATCCTGTGTTAGGACTATAAGAAGATGTGGATGGATATCCCTCACTCTGACTTCAAGGAGCCCATCTATACCTGAACCATATTTTTGTGTAGGATCTTCGGGGAACCACATGCTCGAGAGTTTTCCCCATGTATATATTATTTCCTATATTGTATGACCACCAACAAGACATGTTTTGACTGTGTCACTATCATTTCCAATCATGTGGAGACCCATATGAGAAAGGTTGCAGAGGATTACAATTTCTACATGACCTCTTCATCCTGTGGTCCCTAGCTCGACAACATAGAGGAATCTGGGGAGTGGGCATAGTCGGTGTTCTTAGGACTGAGAGCACACAGGGCACCCCATGGAATCAATTTCCCCGAATTCAATGGGATGAAAGTTTCCCAAATTTTTGCAAAGTAAATGACACCTTCATCTTCCACTGGATCAAGGTGCTCACCAAAGATGTGGGTTTCAAAATGTCCCAGGGGGTCATGGCCCTAGTAAGCTTGTGGGGATGTTATTTTATCCACTTTGCACAACACATATACATTCAGGTGACTAGGTTTTCTAGGAACCCACTTCTGTTGCCCAAGCATTGCAAGGACATAATCATTTTTTTATAAGTTTTTAGGCAAATTCTAGAGTTTCACACCCTAATGGCCACCAAAAAGATCACCTTTAACTCCTTCTAGTTTGTGTGCAGTAAATACACCTGCTCCCTTGTCATGAATCGAGAAGTAGAGAATGACCTAAGCATCCTAGGCTTGGCCAAATTTTCACTCAGTCTCCAAGATTATGACCCATATGACTAATTACAGAAGGTAATGCCCCAGGGAACCAACCCCCATGTGTTGCACATAGAATATTTTTGGGCAGATTGCAAAGATGACTTTGTCATCCAAAATCATCATTACTCAAGGATGTCGAAAGGTTTAATAGAACACCTTGAGCTCTAAACCTTCCCACATACTTTATCTAATAATGGGTCACTTGAACACCCTGAGTATAAATAAACAGGTATTGACAAGATGGACCTTCCTCTGGTAGATTGGGAAACACCAGAAGTTTGGACCATGGAGGCCATTTCAAAGACTATACTTGAGTACAACCACGCATATTTTGTGAATGTTTTCCCGAAGAGTGTCTGGTAAGACAAATAATTTTTAAAAGCATTAGGTTCAGGATCCCAGGTGATGAAAAAATCCAAAGCCCAAGGAAAATAGAAAGTGGGTCCACCCTCTCAGGCCCTGGACCCCATTTTGGCCCTCCTGAAGAAGTCATTGGATGCAAAGTTAGAACACTACTAGAAGCTGCTAGGTGCATCTAACTCTAGGGTGATGTTTGGTCTTGGAGATACTCTAGGAGGCTCATGTCCCCCACCAAGTGCATCCCCCTCCTCAGCTATCCTACTTGGAATATCAGCCAATGAGGAGGTCGAGGAAGAAGCAATGATTGCGATGGTAGAAGTGCCCCTCCAAAGAAGAAAGAAGAAGAAAGCAGATAGTCCCCCATGGAATAGAGACCTAATCCCTAAACCCATAGATGGGGTTGAGGTCAAAGTTATCTCCTCCTCCTTTGACAAGGAAAATCCCCTAGAAGATCCCCTAGAGCTCTCCCATATTAATGTTGATGACTTATTCTAGATCAATGATCTAGGAGGTCTACATGAGATGGTGGAGAAGGTGGTAGAAGAGATAGAAGAACAAGAAGTTGATGTCTCTTGGGAAGAATAGAAGAGAGAAGAGGAGGCCCAAAAGATATCCCAAGAGAAAGAGGAGGAACTATGGAAGAAAGAGTCTGAGAGGAAGGCTATAGAAGAAAAGGAACAAGAAGATAAGCAGGTTGAAGAGCAACTGCTGGCTATAGGGGAAACCAGACCTATGGGAACAACCGTACCCCTAAACGTTGTGCTCCAAATCCAAATAGGTAACCAAGGCCAATCACCACCCTAGGATATACAAATGGGTGAAGCCATCACAATGCTTCAATAGATAGATCTGAATAAGTCAGCTCAACAACTGCCACCCTTTTTCCCACCAAAAGAGAACATCTTGGGAGACAGTGTAAAGATGGATAAAGGAAGTGTAGGCAATGATCCTAGAAATACTAATAAGGATGCATCAATGGAGGAGCCTAAGAAAAACCTTAGGGACACTTCAAGTTTGGGGATGGTAGTGGGTAGGTTGGTGAGACCGCCATAATGGTTGGTAGAATCCCAGAGAAGAAAAGCTCTGATGGAGGTAGTGGCCCCATTGTCACTAGCCAGAGATGTTGGCCAAAGGACAAGCATCAAAGAAGCCCAAAAGGGCTTGTACCCTCCATACTAATTGGAGGGATCTAGATGGAAAATGTGGTGGTAGTAGTGGCAGCCCCACTGGCATATAAAGAAGAGTCTGAGGTAGCTATCAAGGATTATATGATTATAGAGATCCCTCTAGGAAAAAGAGACCATAAAAGAGAGTTGGACCTCTTAGATGAGGCGAGCCAGGCCATTAACACCCAATATGAGAAGCAATCCTAGAGAGTGAAAGAACTAAAAATAGAAAACACAAATCTTCTTAGGCTCATAAAAGAGTTGACGCAACCCCTCTCCTCCATAAACCTCAAACCATCTACATCTGGAATGCTGCTCCCATAGGGTGATATTGATGCATTGAGGAGAATGAAGAAGAAAGTGTTGGTTTTTGATGAACGGATAGTCAAAAAAAATGGAGCTATAAGAAGATTCATGTTCGAGACTCTTCCCAACTTCTTCAAAGCATAAGATATCATGAATCACTTAAAGGTCATGATTCCCCAATGACAAGAAGAGATAGAAAAATATGAGGAATGGAGGGATGGCTTGGGATAAATTTTGGATCTCGGGGGGAAGGATTGGCAGCAATAGACATCCTAGGGGATGATCCATATGGGTTCCCCAAGACCCAGTACTCCAGACTTGCATTAAAAATCAAGGTGAGAAAGCAACTGGTAAGGGTCTTGGAGGAACACCTTTCTACGGTCCAGGCCTCACTAGACCAATATTTTGCATTTATTAACGAGATTACTTTGGTTGATCCACTCAGCCCCGGGACTTATACTCCCATTGATACCATACTCAGCAAGTATGATGAAGTGGTCGAGGCATAATTTTATCCCTCCATAGATTTTGAGAGCACCATAATGGTGTGACTCTCCCAAATGGTGCTCAAGTCCCACAATGGTGATAGGGAAAGAAAAGTTCACTACAAACATCTCTTAGTTCCCAAGGCATCACTCCAGCATTTAAAACCTAGCGTGTAGGAATAGTACTTGAAGACCGAAAGCCAGAAATGCATTTATGCGGGCATATGGCCTAGTCATCTAAGATGTACTATCATGTTTTCAAGTACAAGGGTGCTCTTCTCAATGACATTTTTCCCAGACCCTTCTCCTTCTACCTTTCTTCTATTTTCTTCTCAAGTGCTAGTAAGGTGATTGTGATAGCGCAGGTAGTATCGGCTATGAATATTGAAATTTAATGTATGAAAGTAGGTTGTATAAGTTAGAGCCTTGATGTAGATAGTGTAACCACCTGAATTTGGTCTGTCGCAACTATGGACCCTATTTGCCCTAAGTGTGATCATACCCTCGATTTATGTCCAAACGACCCTGTTACTGCTTGGCATATTTCTTTTAATCAATTTAATGTCCTAGGTGATTTTTATCACTGATTTATATTAACTATTATAGCCATACAATTCAAATCAATTTCGACCAATCANATCAAATCAAAATCAAACATGGCTATAGTATTTAATTATAAAGGAATTAAATAAATCCCTAAATCAAAGAAATCACTTGCAATTAACCCATTCCCCTAGCCTATTTAATTTAATTAAAATGGCTATAGTCCC
>MU224133.1:7316592-7345569 GCA_018584345.1 Thuja plicata | reverse complement strand
AGAAGGCAATAGATCGGTTTTAGAGGGTTTCAATGTTTTTCATGTTTTCACTAACCCTAGGTTGCTAATATAATGATCTATTGATTGTTTGTGTATGTTCCGACAGGTACCCATTTACACACGAACAAGATCAGATGTATTTATTAGGCCATGCTCACCCCAATTACCATAGTCATCAGATATCTTTAGAGGACATTACCATAGTGTAAAAAGTGATGATTGGTACCATTGCAGTGATAGTGACTCCTAATTATAGCAGGAATACCTTTATAGAACCTTTAGCTCAAGCAATTAAAAGTATGGAGGAGAATCATAATGTCATTTCATGAGAGAGGATTATGATTTTCACTTATACTATGATTTGGGAAAGTATGTATGTTACTAGTGGAGGAGCCTCACTACCTGCACTTTACTTCAGGTATGGATGTTTGAGAATTTTACCTATACACGACATGTTGGTTTCCTGATTGAGATACATAGTACAAATCCATGCACATTTTCTTATCTAGTGAGCAGTATATGGCAGTGGGGAGATCTATTATACTAGAGAGTCATCATGGATCGGTTTCAACCAACTGATATCATATGGAGACCCTACCAATAGATGTTGATATAGATATGTATTAGTTGTCAATTGATATGTATGCAGAGAGATAGATTATTTGAGGGAAGATGTAGTTATATTGTAGTGTCTTACTATTTTGACAGGGTGAGGAGGAAGTTCAACTTCCCACAAGGTGTTCCTCGAGCAGTGCCCATCTATACATATGGACAATGCTTTATTCAGAGACTGGGAGAAAATACTAGACCTACACCTAAGGATATAGAGGATACAGACTCAACTTCAAAGGATGGGAGAGATACATATGTTCTAGATACTATAGTCGATTCATGTACGTTAAGAGAGTACCTCAGATGCACTAGCATTCATGGAGTGAGGTTCATCTTTCTGATGGACTACCCTATGGGAGGCTCGATGCCAAGCAGTAGGGTAGGGCTAGAAACAACCATAGATGAGGAGGATACTAAGGAGGAGGATGAGAAGCCTAGAGCTAGAGAAAAGGATGCACACATGGTAGAGGACCATGGGGTAGCTAAGGAGGAAGCAGTAGAGGAGATTAATATTCCTCCTCCAAGGAGACAACCACAAATAGCCTCATAAAAGAGACCACCCCCAAGGGAGGTCACATTTTATGATTTTGGAGATATTAGTCATTCCATGCCCCCAAAAAAATCTTGGGGTAAAGCCCCATAGGTTCTGGCTACTAATGATCCTGAGCATGAGGAAGGAGATCCAGGCACAAAAGATTAAATTTTGAATTATTTTTCTAAATTAAATGATATGATATATTAATGATATGATTTTGAAATATTACTGTTGGCGCCAGTGGATGGTGCAAACTTGTGAGCCAGGTTGTGAGAGATATGGCACTAGCATCATAGATCCCATTATCATCACATATCAGATATGTATCACATCAAGACCCGGGGCATCATAAATATGTTTTCAAGCCTATACACATAGAGATGCAGGTAGGGAGAGAGGAGTGAGAGAGACTCTATCGTTTAGTGGAGAGTATAGAGTAGGAGCTAGCAGGTACATGACATGAGCTACAGGAGATGTGAGGTGTCATTCAAGGCTATGAGTTGTGGAGAACATCTAGGATTCAGACACACTCCATGACATCCCATAGACCATCATATACACTATAACCATCATCCTCTCATCATAGGCCAGAGGTATCAGAGAGCCACCACCCTATGGAGGAGAACTTATTTATAATGCTATGTATTTAAATTTTGAGATGCATGGCACATTTTGAATAGTGCCAACTATGTGGATGACATTTCCATGTATGCTATTTTATATATTTATGGATTTATGATGATTGTGTTTGGTATATATTTCTATTTTTAATGGTATTATGATTGATTTGTGGATCAATGGGATAACAATTAAAAATGATATACATGTGATTTAACCCAAACCAAGTCTTAATTAAATGCAATTATTGTAATGTGATGTGCTTTGTGTAGATAGATGAACATGTATTTTTAGCTAAAAACACTAATCTATCCAAACATAATATATAGAAGAATTAGGTAGTGTGTAAGTAATTTTGAGTAATATTCTAACAAAAAATGATTAAAATCTTACAAAAATTAATTCAAGACAAAATAGATACTTTTTGTCAAGAATGAAGCAATACATGAAAAAATAGAAAATATTATACTTTACCTATCAACACATATGCTCTAATGTAAAGACCCAAACACACACCAATGCAAATGCATGATATTTATTGGGTCTTTAAGGACCATACCATCCATTTAAGCTATCTTGTATGAACTAGAACCGTAGAATTTTGTTACAATAAATGGACAAAGGTAATTAGGACTGAAGTTTCCTCTTTCTTCAGGCAAGGCATTAACATTACGTTGATTCTCATAAGGGACCAAAACTCTGGCTGAGAAAGATCACTTAAACACATTTCTATTATATTTCCTCTTTAAATTTTTATGATATGCTTGAATATGTTCAAGGGCATTAATTAATTTTTCATCTAATTTTTCAAGTTATTGAAGGTATTGTTCTCTATAAGTGTCATTATTGATGATGACACTAAGAGAAATCCTTAGGGAAGGTATTTTGAACTCCAAAGACATGATCACATCTGCACCATAAACTAAATTATAAGGAATTATTCTTGTAGTAGTACAAACACTTGTTATCTAGGCCCATAAGGCATAGGTGATACTTGAGTGAACAAGCTCAAGAAAAAGAGGTGATACTTGAGTATGTACAATCAAAAGAACAATTGGCCGATATCTTCACCAAGCCACTACCCAAGGATACGTTTGAGTACTTGAGAAAGAGACTAGGGGTCAAACCCTTGTCTACCATTCAATAAAAGACTAAAGGCTGCATCAACCTACTTATTATCAGAATATCATTCATGTTGATGCAATCAAATCGAAGAACTTCAAAGCTACATCTATATATAGACAGGTATATATCAGAACTGAGCACTAGAGCATATTGTTGTATTGCTAATGGATAAGGGAAATTCAGAGAATATATTATGGATAGGAGAAAAATGAGTGTTTAACATGAATGTCAGATACTTGTAACAATATTTGTTTAGCATTGTTGTCAAAGGGAGAGAAAGTATCCATATTATCACAGTCTTAGAAAAAGAAGAAAGATTATCCATTATCAAATTACTCCAACAGGGATATATCATATCCATAGGGAGAGAGTTTGTATGAAGAAGTTAATACAAAGGAAGAGTTTCTAACAAGAGAGAAAGACATAAAATGTGAAGAATAGTCAAAAGAAAGATATTGACACAAGAAGAAGATTCAACACATCAGTAAATAGAAAGTTGCAAGAATCAAATCTAAGCTAAAATAGAGCTTATCAAAGTTCAGACATTTATCAGTTATCAAACAAAGATTGGTAGTTTGATGAATCTCAACAATTGTATTTCATATTGTATTAGAAATAGTATAGTGTGATAATATAAGTTTGTTGCCATCAATGCCAAAGGGAGAGATTGATGACATGTAACTAATTAAATGTTTGACAATGTTAATTTGAAGATAATGCAAGGCATTAAAATAGTTAATGATTTGTATTGTCATTAATGTCAACTAGATATCATTTGTACAGTCATGTAAAAAATGCCAAAGACTTCAGAGAATCAATGGAACAAAGGTTATGCCTTCAGCAATGCATAAAAGTCAACTATTCACTAAGTGATAGATAACACCGACGAAGTGCACACCATCGGTAAAGGAAAAGAAGAAAAGTCATAGTGATACCTGAAAAGCAAAAGACAGTGTTGCCCGACAAAGCAAAACCATAGGATGCCCAATGAGCTAAAAGTAGAGTTGCCCGATGGACGGAGATCCCGAAGCTAACTAAAGTCACATCGACAGAAATGGCAGTTGTAACCGACGACTAACTAAAGAGTTGACCAACAGAACAGAGAGTTCAAAAAATGACAAAATATCTAGCTGGCAAGAGCTAAAGATAGACTTAACTGGTTGTTTTATTTGTTTTATTCGACCAGAGTTAAGTAATTGGTTTAGAGCTGATTTGTACAGTTGGCAAGAAGATAACTACGAGATAAATCAGGAGTTATGCTTTAAATCAAATTGGCTGGATTGTTTTTCACGCCAAGAATCAAGAGCCAAGAATCAAGAATCAAGAAACAGTGAATATCATGTCTATATAAGAGACAAGTTTAATTCATTTTCGTATCATATGAAAAGGGATTAAGGGGAGTGAAAAGAAAGAGGATGCTAAAAAGAAACTGATGAAGAATCACTTCATGTAGTACTGATCAATCAAGCTGAAGGAGAGCTAAGGAATTCTACTGACACTGATGAACAATGAACACAGCATCACAGAGCAAAAAGAATGGAGCATAAAAGAATTGAATTGATACATTGATTAGAGAGGTAATGTACTTAAATAGATCTGAAAATCTATAATTCAAGTTGCATTAGAAATAGGTCATTGTGTTTCAGTTTAACCATTGAAGCATCAAGTCTCTTAACAGAGTAGGACTTAACAGTCTTCTATATATTGAGGTACATCCCAAGGAGTGCCAAAAAGGTTGATTCATGAAAGTATCATTGGATATGCCCGATGCCTATTGACAGTCTAAGAGAGAGGTTGATTGAAGGATGGCAACATTAGATGCCCGATACTAAGTGATAACCTATATGTGTAAAATCCTCTAACAAGGTCACAGCTAACAGTGTGTTTGTAACCTTTAACAGGGTTGGCTCCTAACATGGCTCACTTCAGAAGAGTGAAAAATTGGGGTATTGGTCCCAGTGGTTTTTCCCTTAACAGGGTTTCCATGTTAAAATCCATGTGTTATGTGTGTATGGTTTATTACTTTACTGTTTTACATTTCACATATGCATTTCTAGATTTATCGGTATTCTCTGTATATTTATTGTATTTCAATAAATAGTTATACTGCTTATCGGTAATCAAGGAGAATAAGGACAGACAAGGAAAACTGACAGACAGTTAATCATTATAAGTATTTAATGGCATGCATCTTGTAGGGACTTAATAATCTGAGGTTTATTTGATTGGTGGTTAGATTAAGGATAAGTTTTTGAGGCCATTGATTCACCCNCCCCCCCCCCCCCCCCCCCCCCTCTCTCAGTTATTACTAAAAATTGGTATCAAAGCTTGTGTTCTTGGAAGGAAGGTTTCAAGACCTAAGTCAAAGATCACAAGATGAACATACAAGATGTGCCCAAGTTGAAAAAAGATAATTTTGCTTCATGGCAGAGCAGAATAAGACTCCACTTATCAGGTATTGGTAATGATGTTACTCAATTCCTAGAAACTAAATATGTGTTACCCATAGGAGCACCAACAGTTGAACAAATGAGAGAGAAGCATGAACATAATGGCATGATGATAGAGCTTGCTTCCTCACTCTCTGATGCTGAATTTGAAGATGTCAAAGAATGAAAATCTACAAAGCAGATGTGGGACAAATTGAAGCTTGTACATGGTGGTGACAAAAATGTTTTGAGAGCCAAGGCAAAATGCCTTAGATGAAAGTTTGATGATCTCAAAATGAAAGAAGGAGAAAACATCACTTAGTACAGCACAAGAATTAAAGAATTAGTCAATGCTATCCGAGGAGTTGGAGGTGTACTAGAAGAAGATACAGTGGTAAGTAAAACTCTAAGAACCTTACTACCTACTTATGCTATTAGAGTATCTGCCATTCAAGAAATGAGAGCAATAGCAAATAGCAATGTTACTCTAGACATTTTAATTGGAAGACCAATTTCATTTCAGATGAATAACTTTGATAATAGTGTCTTACCAAACATAGAGTCTGCATTCAAAACTTCTATGAGAAAAAGTAAATCAAGTCACAAAAACACTATGAGAAAAGATAGTGATAGTGAAAGTGAAGAAGATGATCTTGATGAAATTGAAGCACTTATGGCCAGAAGAATGCAGAGAGGAAAAGGTAAATTACCACTTGTTTGTTTTAATTGCAAAGAGATTAGACATTTTGTTGCAAGATGTACTAACAGAAGAAAGGATGACAGAAGTAATGACAGATCTTTTGATAAAAATTCATACAGAGGTGATTATAGAAGCTACTGACAATCAGAAAGAAGAGATACCTGAGACTATAAGGACAAAGGAAAGAAGGTCAGCTACCTAGTAAAATGCAAGGATGATGATACTGACACCGAATCTGATGAAGACATCAAGATGTTGTTTGTGGCTATAAAGGATGATTCAAATGATGATGAAGAAAGGTATGTAGAAACAACTCTCATGTCTAAAATTAGCAAAAATGACGCTTGGATCATAGATAGTGGATGCACTCATCATATGACTGGTGATAAGCAAAAATTTGAGACTTTTGAATACTACAAGGGTGGATCAGTAAGAATGGGAAATGACACACCTTGTCCAGTTGAAGGTAGAGGAACAATAATGTTGAATAACCAGATAAAATGTGAAAATGCTTATTGGGTAAATGGATTGAATTATAATTTATTGAGTGTTTCTCAGTTGAATAATTTAGGTCACAAAGTAGCATTTGAAAATAAGAAGGCAAAGATCTTCAACAAATCTGGAAATCTAATTGGTACCGGTGAGCAGACAAAAGGTAACTTATTCTATCTAAATGATACTGACTCCACTTGTCTAATTGCTACAAACAAAGACATATGGTTGTGGCACAAAAGACTATGTCATGTGAACTTTGACAACATGATAAGAATTAGAAAAAAGAGAAATGTCAGAGGCTTACCGACAATTACCAAGCCTGACAACATCATGTGTAAAAACTATCAAAAAGGTAAAATGACAAAGTCTAGTTTCAAAAGAAAAACCCATACATCTGATGTAATTCTAGAATTAGTCCATACTAATTTATGTGGACCTATGAGGACAAAGAGTTATTATGGAGATAGATATTTTATTCTCTTTGTTGATAATTACTCTAGAATGATGACAGTTATGTTTCTAAAAGATAAATCAGAAGCATTTAAGATATTTAAATGGTATAAGGCTTTGGTAGATAAATAAAGTGCTAAGGATCTAAAATGTTTGAGATCAAATAGAGGAGGTGAGTTGATATCAAATGAATTCACTAAATTTTTTAATGAGCATGGTATAAAAAGACAAGTTTCTGCACCAAGAACGCCACAGCAAAATGGGATTGCTGAGAGAAGGAACATATCAATAATTGATTGTGTCAGAACACTGATGATAGAAAAAGGAATCACCCAAATATTATGGAGGGAAGCTGTCAGTACTATTGTCTACATAATGAACATAGTACAATTGAAGAAAGAAACCAAGAAGACACCTTATGAGCTATGGTTTAGATACACACCCAATGTGAGTTATTTCAAAAAATTTGGTAGTTAATGTTATATCTTAAAAGATGATAGAAATGGAAAACTTGACTCCAAGAGTGATGAAGGAATTTATCTAGGGTATTCTACCAAGAGCAAGGCTTACAAATGTCTAAACAAAGCCTCTAACAAAATTATTAAAAGTGCAAATGTAAAGATAGATGAATTTGCAGAGAAGAATGAACAAGAAAGCACAAAAGAACTAGAGGACTACAATAAGTTCACTTACAATGAAGAACCCAACACTCTACCCTACCAACAATGTAGATCCCCTAAGCTACAAATCATTGCTCCCGAGCATCAGGCTGCAAATACCAATGGTCAGGATAATGATCAAGATAATGTGCAAGGTGATGAAGAACAGAAGGAAAATCAAAATAATGATCAAGCTGATAAACAAAGGATTGTACCTGTACTTGCAAGATATGTAAGAAGGAACCATCTAGAGGTCCAGATCATAGGAGATAAGAAAGCTGGTACAAGAATAAGAAGTAAGTCTTTTAACTCAAATTGTTTAATTTGTAAGTTTGAGCCAAAATATGTCAATGTTGCACTAGATAGTGAGGAATGGATAAGTGCTATGAATGATGAGATTGAGTAGATTGAGAAGAACAAAACATGGTCACTTGTGCCAAGACCAAATGACAAGATTGTCATCAGTACAAAATGGATATTTAGGAATAAGATGAATGATAATGGAGAAGTCACAAGGAACAAAGCAAGACTAGTATGCAAAGGGTATGCACAAGAGGAAGGTATAGACTATGGAGAGACCTTTGCACCTGTTTCTAGGCTAGAAGGAGTAAAGATATTACTTTCTTATGCTGAATTCAAAGGATTCAAGGTATACCAAATGGATGTCAAGTCAGCAGTCCTAAATGGAATACTTGAAGAAGAGGTATACATTGAACAACTAGAAGGGTTTGTTGATCCAAACAAGAAGGACATGGTATGTAGACTTCACAAAGTCTTGTATGGATTGAAACAAACTCCAAGAGCATAGTATGAATGACTTCATTCCTATCTAATAAGTATTAGATTTGTAAGGACCAATGAAAACAGTAATCTTTATTTAAAAGAAGATACTGATGCTAACACCCTGATTGCTAAAATATTTGTTGATGACATCATATTTGGAGGCAATGATATGCTATGAAAATCATTTTCTAATGAGATGAGCAAAGAATTTGAGATGTCTATGTTTGGTGAGATCAAGTTCTTTCTTGGTCTCCAGATCATGCAACAAGGAGAAGGTATTTTCATTACACAATCCAAGTACATCAAAGAGGTCCTGAAAATATTCAAGATGGAAGAATGCAAACCAGTTGGAACACCGATCACTACTGGATGTAAGTTGACAAAGGAGGACAAGACAACAGAGGTAAAACAGACTTTGTACAGATCAATGATTGGAAAACTCATGTATTTTGTACACACTAGACCAGATATTGCACATGCAGTGGGAATTGTTGCTAGATTTTCTACTAATCCCAGGGAATCACATATGACTATTGTGAAATGAATCCTAAGATATCTAAAGAATACTGAGGAATTTGGCTTATCGTATAAAAGAGAAGGCAAATTTGAACTAAAGGTGTTTACCGATGCTGATTGGGCTAGAAATCTTGATGACTGGAAGAGCACAATTGGAGGAGCACTCTTTATGGGTGACAGACTTGTCACATGGATTAGCAAGAAGCAGTGATGCATCTCACAGTCTACTGCAGAAGCAAAATATGTTGTTGCTACTACAAATTGCTCAAATATTGCATGGATCAAACAGTTGCTGGAAGGTATGCATATGAAGATCTTAGAACCAGTGACTATCTATTGTGATAACACCAGTGCAATAAACATCTCCGAGAATTCAGTCATGCATGCAAAAACTAAGCACATTTCCATCAAGTATCATTACTTAAGAGAACAAGTTCAAGAAAAAGAGGTGATACTAGAGTATGTGCAATCAAAAGAATAATTGGCCGATATCTTCACCAAGCCACTACCCAAGGATACGTTTGAGTACTTGAGAAAGAGACTAGGGGTAAAACCCTTGTCTACCAGTCAGTAAAAGACTGAAGGCTACATCGGCCTACTTAATAGCAGAATATCATTCATGTTGATGCAAGCAAAGAGAAGAACTTCAAAGCTACATCTATATATCAGAACTGAGCATGAGAGCATATTGTTGTATTGCTAATGGATAAGGGAAATTCAAGGAATATATTATGGATAAGAGAAAAATGATTGTTTAACATGAATGTTAGATACTTGTAACAATATTTATTTGACATTGTTTTCAATGGGAGAGAAAGTATCCATATTATTACAGTCTTCAAAAAAAGAATAAAGATTATCCATTATCAGATTACTCCAACAGGGAGAGATCATATCCATAGGGAGAGAGTTTGTATGAAGAAGTTAATACAAAGGAAGAGTTTCTGACAAGAGAGAAAGACATCAACTGTGAAGAATAGTCAAAAGAAAGATATTGACACAAGAAGAAAATTCAACACATCAGTAAACAGAAAGCTGCAAGAATCAAATCTAAGCTAAAATAGAGCTTACCAAAGTTCAGACATTTATCGGTTATCAAACAAAGATTGGTAGTTTGATGAATCTCAACAATTATATTTCATATTGTATTAGAAATAGTATAGTGTGATAATATAAGTTTTTTTCCATCAATGCCAAAGGGAGAGATTGATGACATGTAACTAATTAAATGTTTGACAATGTTAAGTTGAAGATAATGCAAGGCATTAAATTAGTTAATGATTCATATTTTCATTAATATCAACTTGATATCATATGTACAGTCATGTACAAAATGCCAAAGACTTCAGAGAATCAATAGAACAAAGGTTATGCCTTTAGCAATGCATAAAAGTCAACTATTCACTAAGTGATAGATAACACCGACGGAGTGCACACCATCAGTAAAGGCAAAGAAGAAAAGTCACAGTGATACCCGACGAGCAGAAGACAGTGTTGCCCAACAAGCAAAAGACAGCGTTGCCTGATGAAGAAAAACCACAAGATGCCCGACGAGCTAAAAGTAGAGTTTCCTGACGGACGGAGATCCCGAAGCTAACTAAAGTCACACTGATAGAACTAGCAGTTGTAACCAATGACTAACTAAAGAGTTGACCGATGAAACAGAGAGTTAAGAAAATGACAAAATATCTAGCTAGCAAGAGCTAAAGATAGACTTAACTGGTTGTTTTCTTTGTTTTATTGGACCAAAGTTAAGTAATTGTTTTAAAGTTGATTTGTACAGTTGGCAAGAAGATAACTACGGGATAAATCTGGAGTTATGATTTAAATCAAATTGGCTAGATTGTTTTTCATGCCAAGAATCAAGAATCAAGAAACAATGGATATCATGTCTATATAAGAGACAAGTTTAATTCATTTTTGTATCACATGAAAAGGGATTAAGGGGAGTGAAAAGAAAGAGGATGCTAAAAATAAATTGATGAAGAACAAATTCATGCAGTATTGATCAATCAAGCTGAAGGAGAGCTAAGGAATTCTGTAGAAACCGATGAATAGTGAACACATCATCACAAAGCAGAAAGCATGGAGCACAAAAGAATTGAATTGATACATTGATCAAAGAGGTAATGTACTTAAATAGATCTGAAAATCTGCAATTCAAGTTGCATTAGAAATAGGTCACTGTGTTTCAATTTCACCATTGAAGCATCAAGTCTCTTAACAGAGCAGAACTTAACAGTCTTCTATATATTGAGGTAATGTACTTAAATAGATCTGAAAATCTGCAATTCAACTTGCATTAGAAATAGGTCATTGTGTTTTAGTTTAACCATTGAAGCATCAAGTCTCTTAATAGAGCAGAACTTAACAGTCTTCTATATATTGAGGTACATCCCAAGGAGTGCCAAAAAGGTTGATTCATGAAAGTAGCATTGGATATGCCCAATGCCTATTAACAGTCTAAGAGAGAGGCTGATTCAAGGATGGCAGCATTAGATGCCCGATACTAAGTGACAACCTATATGTGTAAAATCCTCTAACAAGGTCACACCTAACAGTGTGTTTGTAACCTTTAACAGGGTTGGATCCTAATAGGGCTCACTTCAAAAGAGTGAAAATTTGGGGTACCAGTCGTAGTGGTTTTTCCCTTAATAGGGTTTCCACGTTAAAATACATGTGTTGTGTGTATGGTTTGTTACTTTACTATTTTACATTTCACATATGCATTTCTGGATTTATCGGTATACTCTGCATATTTACTGTATTTTGGTAAATAGTTATACTGTTTATCGTTAATCAAGGAGAATAAGGACAGACAAGGAAAATCAACAGACAATTAATCATTATAAGTATTTCATGGCATGCATATTGTAGGGACATAATAATCTGAGGTTTATTTGATTGGTGGTTAGATTAAGGATAAGTTTTTTAGGCCACTGATTCAAACCCCCCCCCCCCCTCTCAGTTATTACTAACAAATAATATTGGAAAGAATAATGTATCTTGTAGAAAGTTTACAAATTTGAGCTCTAGTGTTTCTCGTAGTTGATTCAGGGAAAGAACCATCTTGTAGATAATAAAAGATGTGTGAATACCATTCATTTGAATTAATACTAGAGAAACAAGTTTCATCACTAAAACTTTTAGATATAGTTAGATGCACAATATTGTGTATAGTGAATCACTAACTATCAGTGTTATAATCTAAAGAGATAAGAAAAGCCACACTTTCCATTGCATCTACGTGTCTATTACCCTTGTGAGGTAAAGAGGAAATAGAATAGGAGAAGAATTTATTGAGTAAGGTTAAAGCAAGATCACGATATTTGGACAACTTAGAATGTTTAGCTTGATAAGTTCTATTAATTTGCTTAATTATTAATTGTGAATCTCCAAAGATGTCTATTTTTGTCTTTAAGGGATAAACCTTTCTTTAATCCAATGATAAGGGTTACATATTTCGTAATGTTTTTAGTGCAAAGAAAATATAGGTGGTGTGACAAAGGTATTAGTTTCTTTAAAGGAGATACAAGGACAAATCTAACATCAGACCCATTTTGATATCTAAACCCATTAAAGTATATTTCTCATGAATCATCAATATCGATAGGCAAGAAAAATTCATTAAGGAAGGTTATGGAATCAGAAGTAACATTTAGTGAAGGAGCTTCGTCTAGATGATCAGTCAAAGCCTGCCCTTTGACTTCTTTCTAAGAAATAAATCTTAGATCAAATTCACTTAGCATCATAACCCATTTGGCTAAGCGACCTGAAAGATCTATTTTTGAGAAAAGATATTTTAACAGATCAAATTTTACAATGACCTTGATTTCAACATTAAGAAGATAATGTTTGAGTTTTTTGGTAGCATAAATTAGAGCAAGACTTTGCTTTTTTTTATAGAAGTATATCAGGTTTCATAATCCAACAAAGTATGGATTATATAATATATCGACCACTCTTTTCCATTTTTATCATGTTGGGCTAGAAATGTTGCCAGAGCATTAGAGGAAGAAAACGTGCATAAGAAGAAAGTTTTGTTAGGTTGAGCGGGTTATAAGATGGGAGGATTAGCAAATTGTTGTTTTAATTGTTTAAATTCCTTGTGACATTTTGTATTCCATGAGAAAGTATTATCTTTATTTAACAAGGAAGTGAAAGGAATTGTATGATCTGCCAAATGTGATACAAATCTATGAATAGCTTGCATTTTCCTTGTAAACTATGAAGTTTTGATATGTTTCAGGGAGGTGGCTTATTGACTATGACATCAATTTTTTAATTATCCACTTCAATACCCCTATTTAAATTTACGAAAGCAATACATTTTTTTCTATTTACACCAAAAGAACATTTTTTGAGGATTCAAACGCATGATGTACATATGAATCCATTCAAATATTTTTTTCAAGAATAGGAACTTGATTTGTGCAAGTAATGGACTTGGCTAAGATATCATCAACATAATCTTTGAGAATTTTATGGACATAGTTGTGGAAAATAAGTGTCATAGCACATTGATAGGTAGAACCTGCATTTTTAAATCCATAGGGAATGACAACCCAACAAAAGGTTCCCCAAGGAGTAGTAAACACAATTTTGTATTGATCTTGAGGAGGAATAAAAAAATTTATTATAACTAGAGAATCTGTCCTTGAAGGATAATAAAGTGTGTCCAGTTGTAGAATTTAAAATCATGTCGATGTTAGGAAGAGGGAAATAATCCTTTAAAGAAGCTTTATTTAAATCACAAAATCCCATACACATTCAGATTTTATTCTCACCCTTGGATACAACTACAATGTTTGAGATCCAAGGAGAATAATCGATAGGATGAATAAAGTCAACATCAAGGAGTTTTTCAATTTCAAATTTCACAAGCAAAGAAATTTTTGGATTCATTTTGCATATTTTTTGTTTTACCTACTTTGCATTAAGAAGAAGGATAATGTTATGGGTAGAAATTTTAGGATCAATGTTAGGCATGCCAGAATAAGTCCAAGCAAATATATCAGGAACCTCAAGCAGAAGAGTGGCAAGCTCTTTTTGTTCATTCTCATCTAAACATTTCCCAAATTTTATCACTTTTTCTACATTGTAAGGATCCATTTGCACATCAAAGGTATCAGTAATCAAAAGATTACTTTGTTGAGGGATATCCATAGGAAAAGGAGGTTCATGCAATTTTTCAAATTTAACATCTTTACCAAAGTATGATTCGGTATTTAAACAATAGGGAAATCCATGATTATAGTGATAATGGAGGAGATCATCATATGCTCTTAGAAATTTAGCTAAATCATTTTCGTTACTAAAACTATCAAAAGAATTCTTCTGACCAACAACATGAAAATAGAGAAGATGAGGATTCACAAGAGATAAAGATCTTGAAGATATGTTATTAACATTGAGAGAAGGTGGATGAGGATTATATCCTAGGCCAAAAGAATGTGTTTGTCCCTCATTTCCCAAGGGCACTTGAATTTCTTTCTCGTGAATGCCACATCCCTTCCCCATTGAATCCTTGTTTTGAAAAATAAATGATAACCAAGACCATAAAGAGAAGCCATATCAGAGAAACTTAATGGAGCTTTGTAGGTCACTATAACATAAAAATTGTGTTTTATAATTTCTAAAGATTTATTAGGATTGGAAGTAGAAAAAAACTTGTTACTATGATCATTAGAAAGAGAAGTTTTTATATTAGGTTATGGATAGACTCAACTTGTTCATATTCTAAAGTTGGAACTTTATATTTGCCAACATAGGTCGGTGCAAAATATAAGGATCCCCAATCGTCACTCAAAAGGACACTTGTAGGAGAAGGATCATCCTTAGGAACTAAAGTCTCTTCTTGTTAAACTTGGGTAAACACAAGTTTATTGTCGGATTCAGTGCGCAAATAATTTTGAGTTCTATCATCAGTAATAAGAGTATACATTGTGTTTTTGTATATAAGCTTGACTTTTTGATGAAGTGTGGAAGGAATAGCATGCAGACAAGGTTGTCCTAAAAGGAGATTGTAGTTAAGGGACCTAGGCATCACATGAATAGGAGTAGAAAGGAGAACATGACCTACCTTAACATGTAGAGTAATAATACCTAGAGTTTGTTTGACAACATTATCAAAGCCTCGAGTAGGAATAAATTAAGCTTAATTGTTGAAAAATAATCTTTGATCTTATGTAGAAATTTAATACTAAAAAAATTTAATTTGTACCCATTATCAATTAAGGTTCTACAAATAAGGTTTCCATTGACAAGAAAAAAAACCATAAGAGAATCATGTTGATCTTGAACCTCTTTAGAAGGTAACTCATCTTGAGAGAACACAATTTGAGCTTGGGAATTAACAACATGCATACATTCCAATAAGGAATTAATTTTGTCTTGTGTGGGGGATGGAATTGAAATATTTGTTAAATATTTTTGTAAAGCCTCATGATAAGTAGGGGAACTTTGGAGAAGTTCCCAAAGAGAAATCTTGGCAGGAGTAGCACATAATTGTTCAACTAGATCATACTCTTTCCCAAGATTAGAAGGTAAATGTGTTGTTAGAGAGAGGATAGGTTGAGAAGGTAGAAGAGAAGTAGGCACAACTAGATTAGTAGGTTGAGGATTATTTCTTGTACGATAGGTGTGATCCATCGCTTGATAATTCTTAATGAACTCCAAAGGACACTTGGATTTTCTTTTCACAATTATGATTGGTTTATTCAAATTTTGGAAAGAATTTTGTTAATTACATAATTTAACAACAATCATAGGTTTGTTAGGAGTTTTAAAAGAGTTTTTAATTCTAATGACAATTAGAGACTTATTTTTTATTGAAGGATTATCCTTAGCAAGATGAACAATTACCTTTGGTTTCTCAACATTGTTAATGTAAGTGTTCAAAGGAAGGAAGCTAAGAATGTTTTGCAAAAGGATTATTTGGGAGACGTAGAGGAAGATTGAATAGAGATGAAGTCATCAAGGGATTCATCTAACATATATAAATCTTCACTGCTAAAAGACTCATCAAAGGCCCTAAAATCTTGGATAAATAAATCAGACATTGTTTAAACAAACTAAGACTAAGAAACATGCAAGTTTTTTTTTCTTTTTATTTTATTAAGATATAAATGCAATGTCACTACTAAAAAGAAAAAGATAGCTATGTTTTTTTCTCTTTTATGAATTTTAACAATGCACATGCAAATAGTAAATCTAACTATCCACACAAAAGGAAATATGCATGAAAGAGACGGGTTCACAGAAATGTGATGTATGAAATAGTAGGAAATATAGAAGCTACTATAGCCCAATTCAGGACACACATTAGAATACAAAATCCCTTAAATCAAATCTGATTAACACAACCAAGGAGAAAGGGTGCTAATACTAGATCTATGCCTTTAAGATTTCTATTCCTTTGTTGTAATGACTTGGAAATAAAATGCAAATAATAGGTCTAATCTAATAAAAGTGACATAAAAGGAAAGGGGAAAGGAATAAATATACTTGGATATAGGATGGAGAAAATATACTTTGAACCCAAATTTTCTAATGGTTGGAGTCTTAGACTGAGATGTTTCTTCCGATCTTGCACACAGAGACATGTAACTATCTACTCTTGAAATTTCACTAAGAATAGGGAGGGACAAATTGAATAGTCATTTGGTCCCTAGGTATAGATCAAATGTCATTTGTCCCTAGGGTTTTATACTTAATTTTTCATAGCAACTCTATCTTGGTCTTAGAATGGTCCTCATGTTCCATAAACTCAATCTAACATCTTCTGCACCTTCAAATCTGGGGTTTTGTGTGTGTGTGGCTATATAGGGTTTTCCTTGGTCAACTCCCCCCATTTTGGTGATACCCACCTCCATGGATATTTGATGATGAAAATATAATATATTGTGCTCATGAATCTAGAGTATGTCTAAATTGCTATGAGCTAAATGCATAAACAAAGTAACTAGATATACTCTATGTAGGATAGAATGAAACCCTACTATGAAATGCAATCAATGTATGATTAAGTGCATTCAAATGAACATAAATATGAAGTATAAGGACCTAAATATGAAACACAAATGCATAGATATAAAAATAACAAGAAATAATACCCAACCCTAGAAGGAAGAGTACAATCCAATCATCAGTCGATGATCTTCTAGCCATCTTCATAATCAATTTGTGTCTTCATGATGTAGGAAGGATGTTTGAATGCTTGGATTCTTGAAAATGAATGTTGATGTTTGATATAATTCATTGCAGCATATCCTCACTTCATGGGATGTCTTCAAATTGGGACTCCAACCTTGAAATTGATTTCATCATGCCAAAATGAAGTGTGAGGGTTGCTTTTATACTAAATCAGGAGATAAATTTTAGCGGGTCAACCATAAGTCCTAATACCCTAGAAATACCTCAAGATAGGACCCTACCCCAAATATGGGCTCAAAACCCTAGGGACACATAGCCAATGGTGATGTATTCAACTCTAAATAGGCAAAAATTTGGTTTGGAGGTCACAATTAGTCATTAAAGGTAGGATAACTACAATCACCTCATTCCAATGTTGGGAGAGGTATTCTGAGGCCACAAAAAATTCAAATAGGGCCTAGGAGATGAAATTAATTTTGTAGTTGGAGGAAAAATAAAGGAGGGAACTTAGAAATAAGGTCCTACCTCAATTTTGAAGAGATTAGAGGACCCATATTAAGTAGGTATGCATTAAGTGCAATTATGAAGTCCTATTATGCAGTCTATAATGAGAATACACTAATGCAGGTGTTAAACCATCATAAAATTGTAGAGCACCCAATTGCTTATAATTTAGGACAATATTGTTATATTTTTTCATAATTGATAATAGTAAGATTTATAACAAATTTTTAGTGATTTCAAGGTTAATAATTAGGAGGATTTTCCACAACAAGTCAAATTGTGATATTTCTATCAGGATTCAATTGTGTAGTTTTTAATTCAAACTCATTGACCCATGTTTCATGAGTAATGGTTCACAAGAACCCATCTCTCATTAGAATGAATAGAACACTTAGAACCCATTTCATCTAGGTGATGCTCATAAAGGTAAAAAACATGTACTTCCTGGGAGGTCACTCATCCCAATACTACTCAATAAACACGCTTAGCCACAAAGTTTCCTCTAAGGTTAATCCCACTTTGCTTGTAACCCCATTTGAAAAACCTTAAAAAGTGTTGTGCCTTATGAAACATTTGACTTATTATGGAAAATATATTCTACTTATAAATCCCCTTAATTAATAATAGGATATATTTCCCATAACAAGTCAAATTCTTCTTGAGGAACAACACTTGCTAAAGGTTTTGCAAATGGGGTTACAAGCAAGGTGGACTTAACCTTGGATGAAACTCCATGGTTAAGCGCACTTGAGTTGGAGTAGTATTAGGATGGGTGATCTCCTGGGAAGTCATGGTCTTCCACCTCTGTGAAATCACCTAGATACAATGAGTTTTAAGTGTTCCATCCATTCTCATGAGAGATGGGTTCTTGTGAACCACTACTCATGAATATATGGGTCAATGAGTTTGACTCAAAAAATACTTAGTTGAATCCTTATAGTAATATCACAATTTGAAGTGCTATGGGAAATATTTCCTACTTATCAATTGATAAGATTAAGGGGCTTTCTAATGAATGGTTCATAATGCACAACACTTGTTGAAAGTTTTGTAAATAGGGTTGCAAGCAAAGTGGGCTTAACCTTGGAGGAAACTATGTGGTTAAGCTTGCTTGAGCTCAAGTAGTACTATGATGGGTGACCTCTCAAAAAGTACAAGTGCTTCACCTCTATTAGAATCACCTAGATGCAATGAGTGCTAAGGGTTCCATTCATTCTCGTGAGAGATGGGTTCTTGTGAACCTCTACTCATGAAACATGGATTAATGAGTTTGAATAAAAAACTACATAGTTGAATCCTGATAGCAATATCACAATGAATTGTTGTGTAAAATATCTCCCACTTCTCAATTAATGCACTTAAGGATTTTTCTAATGAATTTTTCATGAGGCACAACAATTGCTGAAGGTTTTTAAAATGGGGTTATAAGACAAGTGGGCTTAATCTTGGAGGAAATTCTATGGTTAAGAACGCTTGAGCTATAGTACTAGGGTAGGTGATCTATTGGGAAGTCTCAGTGCTTCACCCCTATGAGCATCATCTAGATGCAATGGGTGCTAAATGTTCCATTAATTCTCATGAGATATGGGTTCTTATGAAATACTACTCATGAAACATGATTCAATGAGCTTGAATAAAAAAACTACACAGTTGGATGTTGATAGCAATATAAAAATTTGAATTTTGTGGAAAATATCTCCTACTTATAAATTGATGATCTTAAGGGGATTTATAATAAATGGTTCATAAGACACAACACTTCCTAAAGGTTTTGTGAATGGGGTTGCAAGAAAATTTTTCTTAAACTTGGACGAAACTTTGTGGTTAAGTGCACTTGAGCTAGAGTAGTACTGGGATGAAGGGTGACCTCTTGGGAAGTCCCAATGCTTCACTTCTATGAGAAAACCTAGATGAAATGAGTGCTAAGTGTTCCATTAATTCTCATGAGAGATGGGTTATTGTGAACCAATACTCATGAAACATGGACCAATGAGTTGAATTCTGATAGCAATATCACAATTTGAATTATTGGGAAAAAGATCGCCTACTTATCAATTGATGAGCTAAAGGGGATTTCTAATGAATGGTTCACAAGGCACAACACTTGGTTAAGGTTTTATAAATGAGGTTGCAAGAAAAGTGGGCTTAAAATTGGAGGAAACTTTGTGGTTAAGCGCTATTGAGTTGGAGTAGTATTGGGTAGGGGTGACCTCTTGGGAAGTCCTAATGCTTCACCTCTGTGAGAATCACCTAGATGTAATGAGTGCTAAATGTTCCATTAATTCTTGTGATAGATGGGTTATTTTGAACCACTACTCATGAAACTTGGGTCAACGAGTTTGACTGAAACTACATAGTTAAATCTCGATAATAATGTCATAATTTGACTTGATGTGGAAAATATCTCCTACTTATCAATTGATGAGATTAAGGGGCTTTATAATGAATGGTTCATAATACAACACTTGTTGAAGGTTTTGCAAATGAGATTTCAAGAAAAGTGGGCTTAACCTTAGAGGAAACTCTGTGGTTAAGCACGCTTCAACTGGAGTAGTATCGAGATGGGTGACCTCTCGCGAAGTCTCGGTGCTTCACCTTTATGAGCATCACCTAGATATAATGAGTGCTAAATGTTCCATTCATTCTCATGAGATATGGGTTCTTGTGAACCACTACTCATGAAACATGGGTCAATGAGTTTGACTCAAAAACTACATAGTTGAATTCTGATAGCAATATCATGATTGCAAGGTTTAATTGAAGTAAAAAGTAAATAAGAGAGTACTTAGGGACAATTAAACATAACGTTGGTCAAGCAAGGTGGATAAGTTGAATAATTATATTTATATTATTGCTATATGTATTTGCAAATTGAACAAATATCATGTCAAAACTAGATGAGACATAAAAAAGCAATAATATTAAAAATATCAATATCTATTTGGCAGATCCTATATAATGTTTTTTTGTTGTGTTTGATAATACAGGTTTAGTTTGAATTTCTAATATATAACAATTATTATAATTAATTTAAAAAATAATTGTTATTTTAATATTTTATTGGTTTATATATATTTAATAAAATATGTATGTAGTAAGATTTTTAATTACTTTATATATTATTTAGTTTAATAGTTAGACATTCAACTTTGGTTAATGGATGATTATGTTTTGTATTGTTTACATTCACATATAAGCACTATTTTAAAAAAAAGATTTGCATCTTCATTAACCACAATAATAATGTGGTTTAAGCCTCTTATTTTTGCATCTTCTTTAAATACAAAGATAATGTAAGCCTCTTGTTTCTTAGGGAAAACTCACCAAGAGATATGTAGTTTCTTTTACTTGCTAACACACTATTATATGATGCACATTCCAACTACGTGTGTTAAATTTATGGTTCACACTCATAATGATAATGAAAAGCAAATCTATACTAAAAAAATAGAAATCTATTATTAAAAAATCCTTCCATAACATCAATTACAGTAATTGATAATATTTTTATTAATATAATATTTCTTACATACTGGAAATAAGTATTTTTATATTAAATTAAATTTTCATATTATAATGTGTTTATATTATGTAATATTTATTTATTTATTTTATAGGTAATAGGTCGTAGACAATAATTTTATTAAAAAAAATAATTTTACAACTTGGTTTAGTGTGGGCATTGGGACGAAATAATTGAGGGACAAAATAATAATAATTGTATGGTAGCAATGTATTAGTTCAGCCTTAGTTGTTCTCTCCTTACCCATCTTGAAAAGTTCTAAATATGCTTACGTAGAAGGCTGTAATTGTTTAATCACACTCTAGACTATAAATGACAGTATAAATACCTTCACAGAAATCACAATCTTTGCTTGCACAGTTGATGCAGAGGGTTGGACAATCTAGAACCCTTCCTCTCTCCTAGGTGCTTGTTTGACCTAACCAACCATCCAATGGTTGTTCTTTGTTGGATCTTCCACCAATTAGGATCTCCAAGACCCTCTCCACAAACTTCTCATCCAAGGTATAGTTGGTTCTTGGAAGACTCTAAGATTTGTAAGCTCAACTAGTCCAACTAGTTAACTAAAAGCTTAGCTTCCTTCTCTACAACTCCACCTAGATTGTCAATCCTCTACCTAGGATCTTCCCACACACTTACTGAAACTCTCCATACACTTCTTGGCCCTTTCTTGTTCATTCTACATCCATCCAATCTCTCCAAGATGCTCCACCAATCCAATTGGTCTTTAACTCACTAGGAGGGCTAATTGCTCAACTCCTTGTAGGTCTATTTTCACCGATTTTGGCCTATTGCTTCCAAAATCCCCAAATGACCCCACAAAAAAACTTGAAAATATTCAAGACATCATTCAACCCTATCAGAATCCAAAATCTTGACCTCTGATGCCACCCAAAACTCTACTTTCTTGCAGGCCCTAGATTATAGCCTATTAATTAGACCTCTAGACCAATGATCATGAACAATTGCAAATATTGTCTCCAATATTTGATTCACCTCCAACCACCATTGAATCCTTTTAGGATACTATCTAGTGCATCTAGAAATGCCACTAACTCTTCCCCAAAAGGTCTTGGGTGCTCTCAATAATTCGATCTTCTCCCTGTCCTGGCTCACCTGGTTTCACTAGTCAGCCATAGGGCTTCATATTTGGCCTATGAAATCCAAAGAGACAACCAAAAAGAAACCTAAAAACCTATCTAAAGACCCTAACCCTAATTTCTCCATGGTTTCAGATACATCCACTAGAGGAAAACTAGGTTAGAGCCATTTCTAACAAGGTAAAACCATTTATGTCTCTGTCAGACCAGTGACCTTCAAAAATGTACAACTTAACTTCTACTAAACTTAAAAATAGAATACCTATTGCATATGAAAGATGAAAGTAAACAGTACACTAACATGGAGCACGATCACCTATGCCAATCCATACAGAAACAAAGATACAGTGCAAATTATGCAAATGAGGATACAGTCATCTGTACAATGGTGTCAAAAATAAGTGTCTCAATCCAAAATCTCATTAACCTTGTCTAAACATCTATTCCATTCTCATATATCGAGCATGGGTAGTTACATTTTGTCATTTCTTACAAAATTTGCTCGAGCAACTTTTTTCATTTTGAAGCATTTTGACTTTCTAAGTCAACTTGATGCTTGATGTTGACTCCTAGGACCCTAAATAGGATATGTAGGGTCCTAAAACATACCTCCATCCCATGTTTCACTAAAATGGAAACTTTTCCATAATTTGAAGTCAAAATACCCAAAACCCCTAATGAGCACTAAAGCCCTTACAAACTTGAAGTTAGACTAACATTGCTTCCAGCCTTTTGGAACTTATTCTACCACTCACACAAACTCCTAATCCAACCCTAAACAACACCAAAACATCAAATAGGGAGGTTCCCTACACCATACTCCCCTGGACAAAATAACTCAAGTCCCTTGAGTTAGGAGGTCTTCAAGAGTGACCCCAAGTTTCAGAATCTCCAGCTCTATTATCCAAGTAGCCTCAACTTCAAGTAGTCCCTACCACTTGATGAGATACTCCTTGTAGTTTCCCTTCCTTGTCTTCTTTATTACTTTAGCATCCAAGACACTTTCCAATTACAATGGCTTTGGGGTAGGAAAATCCTTCACCCAATCATCTTCCTCTAAATCTAGAAGTGTAGAATGACCTGTGTCTGGAGGTGATCCCCTGTAAGGATATAAATAACAAACATTGAAAATAGGTGAAATTCCCAAATCAGGGGGCAATTCCACTTCATAGGCATTCTTGCCATATTTATGCAAAATCTTCACTAGTCCAATCTTCTTCATGAGTAGCTTATTTGGTTGGCCTTTGGGTAGTCTCTCCTTCCTTAGGTAGGCAAGTACTAGATCCCCAACCTTGAATTGCAAGTCCCTCCTAGTCTTATCAGCTTTGGTTTTGTACTTATCCACTTGTTTTTGTAAAGTTTGGTTGACTTGATCATGCAGTTCCTTCATTTGCTCTGTAAATGATTCTCCTTGTAGACTCTTCTTGTCCCTCAAACTGAGATCCCTCAGCTCCAAAATCCCTCTAGGATTGACCCCATAAACTATTTCAAAGGGTCTTTTACCTGTACTCCTATTAATGGAGTCATTGTATGCAAATTCTTCCTGCCCTATGATATGATCCCAAGATTGTCCATGTTGTTTAGTCAAACACCTCAGTAAATTCCCAAGTGACCTATTCACCACTTATGTTTTCCCATCTAATTTTGGATGGTAGGCTAAGGAGAAAGACAAATTAGTTCCAAGCATCTTCCAAATATTTCTCCAGAAGTGGCCCACAAACTTTGTATCCCTGTCACTGACAATATTCAAAGGCAAACCATGAATTCTTACAATATCCCTAAAGAAGAGTCCTACAATCTAAGAAGCATCATTTGTTTTCTTGCATGGAATGAAGTGTGCCATCTTACTAAAATGATCTACCACCACAAACACACTGTCACGTCCTCTAGATGTCTTTGGTAACCCCAAAACAAAATCCATACTAAGGTACTCCCAAGGCCTTTGGGGTATAGATAGTGGTTGATACAACCCACTATTGCTGCTTTTTCCTTTTTCCCTCTGACAAATCTGACATTTATCTACAAACCTTCTTGCATCTGTCTGCATCTTAGGCCAATAGTAATGCCTATGCACCTGCTCCAAAGTTTTATCCACTCCAAAATGGCCTCCCAAGCTTCCTTGGTGTTTTTCATTCACAATGTTTTCCCTCATTGAACACTGAGGTATACACATAATATGACCTTTGAACAATAGGCCTTCATGCAACACAAACTCACTAAAATCCACCTTGAACCCCTGTTGAAACTTTACACAAGCTTCATAAGATTCTTTGAAATCTTTGTCTTCCTTGTAGAGGTCTTTCAAATCATCCAATCCTACACTTTGTAGTTGTATCTCTTGGATTGTGAGTACTCTCCTACTAAGAGAATCTGCAACCTTGTTTCTAACCCCCTTCTTTTTCTTAATAAAAAATGTATAAGCTTGCAATGATTCTACCCACTTCATATGCCTCTGATTTAGTTTTTCTTGTCCATTTAGGAAACTCAAGGCATGGTTATCAGTATAGACCACAAACTCCCAAGGTAATAGGTAGTGTCTTCACTTCTTCAAGACTTGTACTATGGCATATAACTCAAAATCATAGGTGGAGTACTTTTTTTTTGCCTCATTCAATTTCTTAGAGAAGAATGCCACAGGGTATCCCTCTTGGCTTAGCACTGCTCCTATAGCCAGCTTGCTAGCATCACACTCTACCATAAAGAGTTGATTAAAGTTATGGAATATAAGTGTAGGTAGCTCTGCAATCCTCTTTTTCAACATCTCAAACCCCTGGTCTTCTGCTATTGTCCATTCAAATTTGCATTTGATTCCACCTTTTATGGTGTTTAGAATTGGGGCACATACATGACTGAAATCTCTCAAAAATTTCCTATAGTAGGAGTCCAACCCATGGAAAATCCTAACATCCCCTATGGACCTAGGTGTAGTCCATTCCAAAATGGACTTAACTTTATCAGGGTCCATTTTCATACATCCATTAGCAACCACAAAACCAAGGTAGACTAGTTCAGTTTTGAGAAACTCACGCTTTTCTTGATTTATCATCAACTTCTGTTGATGTAGCTTTCTTAAGACCATCTCCAAATTCTTCATGTTCTCCTCCTTGGACCTTCTAAATATCAAAATATCATCAAGGTAAACTATCACAAACTTACCAATAAATTCTGCTAGCACTTCATTCATGAGCCTCATGAATGTGCTAGGTGCATTACTTAGGCCAAAGGGCATTACTAGCCACTCATACAAACCCTCATTTGTCTTAAAATCTATTTTCCACTCATCACCTGACCTCACCCTTATCTTATGATACCCTAACTTCAAGTCCACCTTAGAAAAGCAACAATATCCTCCAAGATTATCCATCAAGTCTTCTATCCGAGGCATTGGGAACCTATATCTGATTGTGATCTTGTTTATAGCCCTAGAGTCCATACACGTCCTCCATTTTCCATCCTTCTTAGGTGCAATTACTGTTGGCACAACACAGGGGCTTAAACTTTTCCTTATCAACCCCTTATCCAACAAATCTTGGATCTATTTTGCTATCTCTGCATTTTGGCTTGGTGTCATCTTATATGCAACCTTGTTTGGAAAATTTGCTCCATGAATAAGGTCAAGCTGATGAATCACATCCCTCATAGGTGGTAAGGCACTTGGAAAACCATTATCTACTATGTCATGATACTTTTCCAATAAATCTTGTATCTCTGGTGGCAAACAAACTTTCTCCTTCATTTCCTCTTTTGGTTTGATCACTACTACACAACAGACTCCTTTCTCCTTCTTCATGGCCTTTAGAAACTCTTTTCTACTCAATAACATCACACTTGTCCCCACATGCTTCTCTTCAGTGGGTTCTTGCAATGGATCCATTTGGAATTTCTTTCCTAGTTTGGTGATAACATAATTGTTCTTCTCTCCATCATGTATTGCTTTGACATCATACTACCATGGACATCCTAGGAGTAGATGGCATGCATCCATAGGAAGTATGTCACATAGTACCTTGTCCTTATATTCCCCAATCTCAAACTCAACCATAGTTTTTTCATCTACCACTATTTGTTGACCCTTGTTCAACCATGAAACCTTGTAAGGTGTGGTATGAGGTATCCTTCTCAACTTCAATTTCTCCACCATCTCAGTGGACACTATATTCTCAGTGGATCTAGAGTCCACTATAACCTTGCAAATCTTCCCATGAGACCTACAAGTTGTCATGAATAAGTTCTTTCTTTAGGGTGGCTCTATGGTGTTAGGTACTTTCAATAAGGTTCTCCTTAACATCAAGTTCTCTCCATCTAGTACTGGCCCTGCCTTGGAAATGGGAGAAGTAACACTTTGAGTGTCATCTTCTTGAACTAATTGATTCCTTCTATTCCCCATTGAATATGAGGAAGCCTTCTCTAGACACCTGCCCATTGTGTGACCCACTTGGTTGCAATTATAACACCTACCAGTGAAAAATAAATTAGATCTCCCTTGGGGTTGGAACCTACCTCTTGGTGGTCCTCTACCTCTGCATCCTCCCCTTTGGAAAGATCCTCTATACTAGTTTCCTCCACTACTATCCATGAACTGACTGTCTTCTTGTCTATTAGGGCTCTGTCCTCTACCAAAATTACCCCTACCTATCTGAAAACCTCTGTTATTGCTGCCACCTCTTCCTCTTTGATGGAAGTCATTTCTTCTTCTTTCTTTATCCTCTGCTCTCAAATCCAATTGAAAAAAATTGTGCATACTATTTGGTGCCATCATGCTAATCTCATCTTGAATGCCCTGTCTTAACCCATTTAGGTACCTTGCTACCTTCTCCATGTCATCTTCTTTTCTCCTAGCCCTTAGGCTTATTTTATGGAACTCCTCTGTGTATGCACTCACTATCATCTCCTTCTATCTTAAGTTCTACAACTTTTGATATATTCAGATTTCATAATCAATGGGCAAGAATTGTGCCCTCAACCTGATTTTCATCCTCTCCCAAGAAACAATCTTCTTCTTCCCACTATTCTCTCTTTCCTCTCGCATCATGTTCCACCACACCAATGTAGATCCCTTGAGTCTAGCCTTAGCATAGCTAACTCTCTTCTCCTCTGCTACCTCCTTGTAATCAAATTGATTATCTATGGCCTCTAGCCAATCCAACAACTCCTCTCCATTCAAACTGCCACAATAGTATGGTATGTGTTTCATGCTATCCTTGTTTAAATATTTGAAGGCATCTAAGAATACCTTTTTCTCCTTGTCTATCTCAGGTTCTTTTCCCTTTTTGGATGACTCCTCAGTTTGACTATCATCATCCCCATCACTTTCATCTCCCCATTCAGTGATCTTCTTTTTTATTTCTGTCTCGGACACATGAGCCTTCTCCAAGAGGCCTTGAACCAATTCCACTATGGCATCCCTAATCATTGCCTTAGGCGGCATGTTGTCAACCTCTTGACTCTCTTGAATCTCCTCCCCTTCAGACATACACAATCTTCAAGCTATTTCAGCTCTGATACCACTTTGATGCAGAGGATTGGATAATCTAGAACCCTTCCTCTCTCCTAGGTGCTTGTTTGACCTAACCAACCATCTAATGGTTATTCTTTGTTGGATCTTCCACCAATTAGGATCTCCAAGACCCTCTCCACCAACTTCTCCTCCAAGGTATAGTTGGTTCTTGGAAGACTCCAAGATTTGTAAGCTCGACTAGTCCAACTAGTTAACCAAAAGCTTAGCTTCCTTCTCTACAACTCCACCTAGATTGCCAATCCTATACCTAGGATCTTCCCACACACTTACTGAGACTCTCCATACACTTCTTGAACCTTTCTTGTTCATTCTACATCCATCCAAACTCTCCAAGATGCTCCACCAATCCAAATGGTCTTTAACTCACTAGGAGGGCTAATTGCTCAACTCCTTGTAGGTGTATTTTCACCGATTTTGGCCTATTGATTCCAAAATCCCCAAATTAACCCACAAACAAACTTTAAAATATTCAAGACATCATTCAACACTATCAAAATCCAAAATCTTGACCTCTGATGGCACCCAAAACTCTACTTTATTGCAGGCCCTAGATTATAGCTTATTAATTAGGCCTTTGGACCAGTGATCATGAACAATGGCAAATCTTGTCTCCAATCTCTGATTCACCTCCAACCACCATTGAATCCTTTTAGGAGATGTAAGATAAGAAAATATCTTTCTCTCTTACCAAAATGTAAAAGGGAGGATTGAAATAGAGATATGCATATTAAAAATGTATAATATATTAAGAAAGAATGGTTGGATTGATTATTGATTATCTTGAAATTTGATGTATAAATTATTCTTTGAGTTGCCTAGATTGTATTGAATTCCTTAACTTGAATTGAATTGTATTTATTGTGTATTGAAATTGTGATTAGGGAGAAGATAAGATGTTCCTCTTTTATTCCCAAATACACAAATGGGAGATCCAAGTTGATCAACCCCAAAGAAGGGCTAATGCACAAATGAATCAACTATTTGGAAAGGAGAATAAAAAAGGAGATACCTTAAATTATGTTAATTATATGTATAGAAATGATATATGACAGTAATTTAAGAAATAGGATAAATGCACTAACCTTGAAATATTGCAGATCAAAGAGTGTTATTTTTCGAGGTCTGTAGACTGTTTCTGGAAAAACTGACAGTTGATCTCGAACCGGAATGTAGAGACGAACAAAACCTAGAAATATTTTTCCATTCTGATGTCATCTTATGAAAAAGGTTTACCTTGACCCACAAATGTCAACCCT
>MU224133.1:7289450-7301413 GCA_018584345.1 Thuja plicata | reverse complement strand
TATATATATATATATATATTCAAAGGTTGTTTGTTTGTATGTATGTATGTATGTATGTATATATGGATGTTGGTCTATTTGAGGCCACGTAAATGTATTTGCACCAAACCTATAGGCATATGTGTATAAATCATAATATATATATACGTATTAAAACATTGCCAGCTAATTGTATATAATGTGGCTTTATATAATGAAGTTTTATCAAGATATTTAGTTTTGTTAAGAGTTATGTGGGAGTCAAAGAATTTTGTAGTATGATTCTGGATTATATAGTTATTGACTTTAGGGAGCATATTTTGAGGCATAAGATAGAAGGATTTATTCAAATTGTATGTCATCAGCCCCCATATTTTCCAATTCATCAACGATTTTATTGCCCTCCTAATATATGTGATTGATAGTGACCTCTTGAAAATGGTTTAGTAGTTCAATTGCTCTACCCAGTTTTGAATGAAGTTTCCAATTAGGTGTCTTACCATTTCTTAAGGCATTTATGATTATAAGTGAATTCCCTTTATATAAATCCTTTTGAAATGAAGTTTATGATAGAGCACTAAACCTTCTACGAGAGCACAAATTTTTTCCATGTTATTAGTTTCCATTTTAAGAGGTTAGGCAAATTTTCCATAAACCTCCCCTCTTGAGTTATAGATGATACCTCCTATAATAGTGACCCATGTATTACCTCTTGATGGACCATCAAAGTTGAGATTGTGCCAACCACTCTCTGGCTTAGACCAATGACATTGGGCTCTCTTTTATTTCTTTTTCTTGGTATCATCATAGAAGTGTGGATGAATGATCAAGACAACCCATTTCTTTCTCATGTTGTTGTCCCAAGTAGTAAATTTTGTTGATCAACTGATGGAGATGATGAAGACTGAGGGATAATGAGTATACATGTTTGTAGAAATGGTTAGATCAGTTATTATTTTGTCATTAATGTCAAGCAATTGATTTACATATTTTTATTGAGTTACCATATCATAAGAAGGAGAAGTTAAATGGGTGACAAATACAAATTAGACAATGATGAATTAATGTTGATATAGTTTTTTGCTACTATATATTGGATGTTATCAAGTCGATACACTTGTTGATTAAGTCATAAATTGCAAAGAGTTAAGTTATGACTGAAAAGAGTAACTCTACTGAGCTAGACCAAGTCAGTCGGTATAGAGTTGTGTTGATCGATTTTAGTTATTGAGCACCGAGCACCGATTAGTGAACGAAGTTAGTTACCGAGTTGCAAAGAAAATTACAAAGTACAAGATATTGATTTTAAATGGTGATACGATCAAATTTAATGCAAGAATACAATGATCTAGATGGAGACAAGAATTAAAGGAAGTTTGTTAGAAGATCTATGAGTGAGAAAATTCAATATTGAGAATATCTAAGGAGAAGATCAAGCGGTTAAACCTGATTATGAGAGTTCCAAGAAAATTTCAAGTTACGAGGTAAAAGTTAAATGGTTTACTGAGATGAGATTTATGAAGGAGATGATCGAACAAGTGAGCACAAATGATGAAAAACCTAATCAAGGATAATAAGAGGCAAAAGTTTATCTATATAAAGGATGAGAAATTAACAGAGATTATGATGCTGGCAAATTGAATTAAGAAACAGAAGAAGTTGAAGAATAGAGTTACCGATCATAACAAAGAAGTATAAAGAGAAGAATCTACAGTCTGAAACAGAGACAAATGGAGTATGTGATGCCAATATTCATGCAAGCATAAAGGATCTGAAATAAGCAAAATGTAGTTACTATATTTACAAATCAAAGTTTTACTATTTCTTATTAGCATTTATAACAGAGAAAATATCTTAATCGAGTGGATTTAACAGTCCTATTTGTAAATCCTAGAAGTAGGTGACATTCCAAAAGAGTGTTTAAAGTCCTCTGGAAAGGCTACTCCTAACAGGGCGAAGATCTTAACCGATATGAGGGAAATCCCTTAATAGGGTCACATTTAGCAAATGTGTTTGTAATCTTTAACAAGATAAGTTCTTAACCGAGAGTGCTTCAGAAAGGTACATTTTTATTATGGGTCATAATTCCCACAAAGGTTTTTCCCATATTGGGTTTCCTTGTTAAATCTAGTTTCAAGCAAGTTAAATCTGTGATTACTGAGTTTGAATGATTGATTTACATATTATGAGATGTATGGTTGTTTAAGTTATTTGGTGAATTGGTTATTACTATATTCAGTGTTATCGAGTGAATCAATGAGTTGAGTTTTAAGTTTTTAAGTTTGATTTGGTCTGATTTACTCCCCCCCCCTCTCAGAGGGACCAACAATTGGTAGCAGAGTGTTGGTTCTCTGAAGTGTTAAGTTTAAAAGGACTTGAGCCAAGATCTAAAGATGTATAAGAGGGAAGCACAAAAGTTGAATAGGGAACATTTATATACATGGAAAAGTAGAATGAGATTAAATGTGTCTGGTATAGGAGAATATGGATTTCATTTTCTTGATAATGAATATGTAGCAATGCTAATTGCACCTTTGACAATCACTGAGCAAAGACCAGAAGCAAGAACACACATAAGTTATGCTTGAGATAACTTCTACACTTGATGACTAGAAATATGATGAACATGATGTATGTAATACTTTGAAACAAATGTGGGATAAACATATTTTGACCTATGGTGGAGATCAGCATGTTCAGAAAGCAAAAGAAGAAAGTCTGAGAGGTAGATTTGATTCAATGAGAATGAAAGATGGAGAAAACATAATACAGTACAACACTAGACTTAAGGAAATTGTTAATTCTATCAGAGGAGCTAGTGGAGCCATAACATAGGAAGATGTTACAAAAAAATTTAGAACCCTTCTACTAAGTTATGATATTCAAGTATCCTCTATCCAGGAGTTGAGATCCACTCCTCAGATGAATGTTTCATTTGATGCTACTATTGGTAAGCTGGTTTCATTTGAGATTAATGATTTTGATAATAGTTTACCTGCTACATCTAAGACTAAGTTTGCATTTAAGTCATCTTTGAAGATAGGAAGTTCTAAGGATTCTAGACCTAGTGAGGGGTATTTGAGTAGTGCTAGTAAGAATTATATGTTGCAGAAGATGAGAATGAGATAGAGTTTGAATCTTTGTTGGATATAAGGCTATAAAGAGGAAAAAGCAAATACCAAGGTAAGTTACCCTTGAAATATTTTAACTGTAACAAGATTGGTCATTTTTCTAAGAAGGAAAATCCAATTTCTACTGTAGAACAATCTAAAGGTAATTTATTTTATCTTGATACTTCTATGAATAGTTGCCTATTTTCTAAAGTTGAGGATGTTTGGCTATGGCGCAAAAGGCTTTGTCATGTTAATTTTGACAATTTGATCAAAGTGGGTAAAAATAATAGAGTAAGAGGATTATAGAGATTAGAGAAACCTAGGAATGTTGTGTGCAAGGAATGTCAAATGGGTAAGATGACTAAATCTAGTTTTTCAAGCAAGAATTATGTTACACAAGGAATTTTGGATTTAGTTCATACTGATTTATGTGGACCCATGAGAACTCAAAGTTACTATGGAGACATATATTTTATTCTATTTGTGGATGATTATTCTAGAATGATGTCTGTAATGTTTTTAAAAGAACAATCTAATGCATTTCAAATGTTTAAGTGGTATAAGGCCCGAGTTGAGAAAGAAATATGAAGACAACTGAAATGTCTAAGATTTGATAAAGGAGGTGAGTTTACATTATTTTGTAATGAAAATGGAATTAAGAGACAGATGTCAGCACCAAGGACACCACAACATAATGGTATTGCTGAGAGAAGAAATAGATCTATTGTTGATTGTGCCAGGACACTAATGATTGAGAAAGGTATCTCACAAAACTTCTGGAGAGAAGCAGTCAGTATAGTTGTTTACACATTGAACCGAGTACAAATGAAAAAGGTACCAACAAAACACCTTATGAAATCTGGTATGATCATAAACCAAATGTGAGTTATTTCAAACTTTTTGGAAGCATATGTTATATATTGAAAGATTATAGAGAAGTAAAGTTTGATTCTAAAGGGGATGAAGGAATATTCTTAGGATATTCTACAAGGAGTGAAGCCTATAAGTGTTTGAATAAAGTTACTAACAAAATTGTGGAAAGTGCAAATGTGAGAATTGATGAGTTTGCAGAAAATAATGATGAAGAAAGAAAAAATGAACCTAAAGACTATGATAAGTTTGTATATGTACAACCCAATGTTCCTAACACCTTACCGAGAGAACCTACTGAGGAGGAAGATGAACATATTTCTTTACAACCAAATGATGAGGATGAAGCACCGAGACCTACCGAGCCTATTTTAGGAAAATATGTGATGAGGCACCACTCCCCGAGAAAGATTATTGGAAATAAAGATGTTGGAGTGATGACTAGAAGCAAGGTAAGAGGCAGTACATGTTTGATATCTTCATTTGAGCCAAAGAAAGGTAAAGATGCATTAGATAATGAAGATAGGATGAAAGCAATGAAAGAAGAGTTTGATTAGATAGAAAAGAATACTACATGGACTTAGTACCTAAGCCAAAGGATAAAAATGTTATTGGTACTAAATGGATTTTCAGAAACAAGCTGAATGAGAATGGTGAAGTTATCATAAATAAAGCTAGATTGGTTTGCAAAGGTTATGCACAAGAAGAAGGCATAGATTATGGAGAGACTTTTGCACCTATTGCTAGATTAGAAGGAGTTAGAATACTTCTAGCTTATGTGGCTTACAAAGGATTAAAATTTTATCAAATGGATGCCAAGTCTGCATTTCTGAGTGGGATACTGGAAGAGGAAGTTTACAATGAGAAACTTGAAGGATTCATTAAGAGCACAAATAAGAATAAGGTATGTAAGTTACATAAAGCTCTTTATGGTTTGAAACAAGCACCCAGAGCATGGTATGAGAGATTGCACTCTTATCTAATCAAAATAGGATTTCAAAGAATAATTGATAACAATAATGTTTACTTGAAGTGTGACAGTGACAACAAGGTTTTGATTGCTGAAATTTTTGTTGATGATATTATTTTTGGAGGCAATAACACCTTATGTAATACATTTGTTGATGAAATGAGAAAAGAGTTTGAAATGTCTATGATTGGAGAGATTAAGTTCTTTCTAGGACTAAAAATACAACAAGTTGCAGAAGGGATCTACATTACACAAGCTAAGTATATCAAAGAGATTATCAAAAAAATTGGTATGGAAGATTTTAGGACTATTGGAACACCGATGGTCATGGGATGTAAATTATTTAAATAAGATGAGACACAAGAGGTGGATAATACTCTTTACCGATCCATGATTGGTAAATTGTAGTGTGTTGTTCATAACAGACCTTATATAGCACACCATGTTGGGATTGTTGCAAGATTTTCTTCTAATCCGAAGGAAACACATATGTGTGCAGTCAAGAGAAATTTTAGATATCTGAAAGGAACTGAAGATTTTGGCTTATTGTACAAGAAAGGAGGTACTTTTGATCTGCAAGTCTACACTGATGTAGATTGAACTAGAAATGTTGATGACAAGAAACGTACTAGTGGAGGCACATTTTTTCTAGGTGAAATATTGGTTACATGGCTAAGCAAGAAGCAAAGTTGCATTTCACAGTCTACTGCCGAGGCAAAATATGTTGTTGCCTCCATGAATTGTGTGAATATTGTTTGGATCAAATAGCTACTTGAAGATATGCAAGAGATTATTTCATATCCTATAACTATTTTCTATGATAACACAAGTGCTATCAATATATCAAAGAACATGATTATGCATTCAAAGACCAAGCACATTTCTATCAAGTATCACTACTTGAGAGAACAAGTTCAAGAGAAGAATGTGGTATTGGAATATGTGAATTCAAAGGAACAATCGACTAATACTTTTACAAATCCACTACCGAAGGATGCTTTTGAGTATCTCAGAGGTAAATTAGGGGTTCTTCCCATATCCAATATTCACTAAGTAGCATGAGGCTTGCTGCATCAATTCTATAATTTATTAGAATATCTATTCTTGATTTGATGTTAGTGTGGCACATTTTAGGTGGTTCCTGTAGTTGTGAGGAGATTTCTATATGTAATTAGTATTTGTACATGTAAGGTATAATCCACTGCTGAAACAAGTTTTCAGGAGTATGACTTTTTGGCATTGTTGTCAAAGAGGGAGAGTATCAAATTGATGAAATTTATCCATAAGGGAGATATTGATGAAAGAGGGAGAGAATGAATTGTTACTATTTACTCATGGGAGAAATCAGAATGTATGCTACAGTATCAGAAGATTTATCCAAGAGGGAGAACAATGAACAATATGAAGATCAGAAACAAAACTATCAACTTAGAGGGAGTAATGATAGATATTGACAATATTTAAAGTTGCCATCATCAATTGCTATAGTACTACTATAGTGTTGCCATCAATGCCAAAGAGGGAGATTGTTGATCAACTTATGGAGATGATGAAGACCGAGTAATAATGAGTATACATGTTTGTAGAAATGGTTAGATCAATTATTATTTTGTCATTGATGTCAAGCAATTGATTTACTGGTTTTTATTGAGTTACCATATCATAAGAAGGAGAAGTTAAATGGGTGACAAATACAGATCAGACAGTGATGAATTGATGTTGATATAGTTGTTTTCTACTATATATTTGATGTTATCAAGTCGGTAGACTTGATTGATTAAGGAGGAAATTGCAAAGAGTTAAGTTATGAATGAAAAGAGTTACTCTACTGAGCTAGACCGAGTCAGTCGGTATAGAGTTGTGTTGATCGGTTTCAGTTACCGAGCACCGAGTACCAAGCACCAAGAAGTGAATGAAGTTAGTTATCGAGTTGCAATGAAAATTACCGAGTACAAGATATTGTTTGTAAATGGTGATAAGATCAAATTTAATACAAGGATATGATGATCTGGATGGAGACAAGAATTAAAGGAAGTTTGTTAGAAGATCTATGAGAGAGAAAATTCAATGAGAAGATCTAATGTGAAGATCAAGCAGTTAAACCTAATTATGAGAGTTCTAAGAAAAAATCAATTTATGAGGTAAAAGTTAAATGATTTACCGAGATGAGATTTATGAAGGAGATGATCGAACGACTAAGCACAAATGATGAAAAACCTGAGAAAGGAGATTAAGAGGCAAAAGTTTGACTATATAAAGGATGTACAATTAACAAATATTATGATGCTGGTGAATTGAATTAAGAAGCCGAAGAACAGAGTTATTGAGCATAATAGAGAAGTAGGAAGAGTTTCTAATTTTGTTGTTCACAGTTTCTAAAATAGTTTCTTCTATTTTGTTCAACAAGTTGTCTAGTTAAAAAATTTTATCTTGGAAAATACGTCTGTTTCTCTCCTTCCATATTTCCCAAGTTAGGATGGAAGGGGCTACCTTCCAAAAGCTTTTTATAAAGACTTTTTAAGCCTAAATCAAGACAGCCTATAAGTATGTCCTTCAAAATTTTGGGAAACACTATGAACCATCCTATTTTTTTCACACAACCATTACCAAAAAGAGTAGGAGAAAGGACACACAACCAACAGGTTGTCAATTAATTCCTCATTTTTTCACACAGTACACACTTGGTAGGTCCCTCATATCCAAATTTCTTAAACAAGTTTGCTATTAAGATCCTTCCTTGCATAGCGCCCCAATGAAACATACCTGATTTTTCCAAGCATGCTTTGTCCCAACACATATATACAAGTAGCTTCGTCTTTTCCCAATGGTGTTGTTTCACTATGGTTGCATACCCATCCTTGGTGTTATAATCTCTTGATTTAGATCCCAACCATATCAATCTATTTGACCCTCACTTGGGAGTTATGTTGGGATGCCTCCTAATATCCATTGCAATTATACTATCTCATTCTTTAGGACTGGAAAATCTGCAATGGACTTGCATTTCCAACCTAGGGAGGGCTCAAGTTCAGGGTATTCCAAGTAGTCCTTAACCTGGTGACCCCAATGTTCTTCAAGATAATTTATAATGGTGGTTAGATTAGGATTGTCCTTTAGGGAAGGATATCCATGCCAAGAATCAGACCAAAAAGGGCCTTATCCCCTTCATGAATATCTCAGGTTAGCTAATCATTAATTAGTACTTTACATTCTAATATAAAGTTCCAAATCCTAGAACCCTTTGGAGGGTTTGTTGTCCTAAAGAGGCTCTCTAGAGATTCATTGCTGACGTATTTCTTCTTTAAAATTATAGCCCATTTACTATTGGGTTCCTTGTATAATCTCTACATGATTTTGGCTCCAAGAGTCCTGTTTTGGGTTTTCAGATTATTTAGGTCAATACCACCAAATTATTTAGGGCAAATTTTTTTATCCTAGCTAATGAACGCCATTTTATTCTTATTTGAGTTTCCTTGCCAAAATAAATCATGCATCTTCTTTTCTAATTTATTTCTTGCTTCTCGTGTGAGGGAGAGGCAGAACATTTGATAAATGGGTAGGGATTCTATAACTGATTTCAACTTAATAGATTTTCCTATAGAGGTAAGCCATTTCCCTTTTCAACTATCTATTCTCTGATCCACTTTCTTTTTGAGTGGTTTCCATAGTTTGTTTGATCTTATGTCCTTATCCAAGGGAATTCCTAGGTATTTGTTGGGTAATGATCCTTTCTTAAAACTCAAGATGTTGCAGATTTCTACTTCATCACCGCTTTTCATATGAAAAAAGAAGATTTCAAATTTGTCTTTATTAACTTCTTACCCAAATGCTTTAGCATAGTAGTTATGAATATCCTTGATTTTTTTGGCTTCCTGCCTAGTGCCTTTGCCTACTAATCTGATATCATATGCAAACTGCTGATGAGTGGTGTTAGTTATTCCTTCCGTTTTATCTTAATTCCACAGTTATGGTTCTGGCTTTATGCCCTTGTAATTGTTCTTCGAAGATATTATGCCATGATAATATAAAGAATTGGGGATAAGGAATCCTCCTGCTCGATACCTATGGATGGAGTAAAATACTCTTCGGGGTACCACTGATTAAGAAAAAAAATTTTGGGAGTGGATATACAACAAAAATCAGCTTAATCCATTGTTTGGAGAAGCTAAATGCCTCCAAACATTTGCATAGGAATCTCCAGTTAACTTTTTCATAGGTTTTTTTGATATCTAGTTTAATTAGCATACCAAGTTCTTGGTTATTTTGTAAGGAGTGTATAGCTTCTTGAATAATGTAACCCCATCAAATATTGATCTGCCAAGGACAAACCCTATTTGCTCTTAAGAAATTAATAGAGGTAATAATGGTTTAATTCTATTTACTAGTTGTTTGGAGAAAACTTTATAAATCATGTTGCTTAGGGAAATAAGTCTATAATCTTTTAGGCTCTCAACTTTCACTTTCTTAAGGATTAAGGTAATAAAGGTGTTGTTGATTTCACTCAAGATATTGCCTGAATTTCACATACTTTTCAAAGCTTATGTCATCTCTGCACCTAAAAAGTACCAACATTTTTGGAAAAAGAATCAGAAAGACCATTTGGCCCAGGTGCTATTTCCAGATGGAGTTGATTCAATGCAGTTTCAAATTTTGAGATTGTGAATTTCTGGTTTAGGATTTTATTTTATGTTCATTAGTGATAACCTTGGGTAAGCAACTATAAAGTTCTTGTTGCGCAGATAGCTCAATCCTTCATGGTCATTCATCAGGTGTTCAAAGTAATTGACTATGTCAGAAGAGACATTAACCATATCCATAGACAGTACACCATTAGAGTTTCTTATGCTAGTAATTCTATTAATTATTCTTCTAAATTTGGTGTTATGATTTTTTTTTTGATTTCTATCACCTTCAGAAATCCATACCTCTCTAGATTTTTGTTTGCAATATATTTCCTCTTTTGATAAAAGATCCTCATATTTTCTTAATAGCTCTTTCTCCTAGATGTAGGTTGCTTGGTCCATACCATTTCTCATTACCCCTTTATTAAGGTCATTAATTTCTTCCTCCACCGATTCTTTTTCTTTGGAGATGTTCTTGAAATGTTGTTGGTTCCATTGAATAATTCTTTGCTTAATTCTTTCAAGTTTGGTATTGAAGCAATACATTTTAGACCCCTCAACCTCTTCATCCTTCCACCACTTCTCAAATGAATCTAAGAATATGAGGTCCTTTAACCATATTCTTTTGAATTTAAACGAACACCTCTTTGGTTTTATTTCCTCCTCAATTTGCAAAGCAACTAGAAAATGATTAGATCCCCCTTCAGTCATTACTAAAGCTATAAGATTTCCTTGGAGGGACCCCAAATTTCCTTTGAATTTTTTTTTTCAAGCGTCTCCTCTATCTTACTAGAAACAAATATGTGAGTTTTCCAAATATAGCTACCATTATTGGCTGCTATTTCCACAAGGTTGGTATTTAGGACCTATTCTTTGAAATCCTTTTGGGCTTGTGATTGTACCAAGGAGCCCCTTTTTTTTATCATAATTATTCAATATTAAATTGAAGTCTCCCCAAAATATATAATTCCAATCAAAATTTCTCTCTAAAAGGTTCTACTCTCTATCCAAAGCTCTTTGTTTTTAGGGGTAGGAGTTGGTCCATAAATGTTGACGAGAAAAAAGATTAAGTTATTGCAGATACTTCTGACCCAGCCCCCTTGCCAATTCCTGGTATTGATCATAACCTCATAATTAACTTTCCTAGGAATCCAGATGACTGCTAGCCCACCCAAAGCCCCATTTGTTGGTATGCAAAATATTTTTTGAATCCCTAGGCTTTTACTAAGGTTGGATCCTTCTTCTAAAATTAGTTTAGTTTCATGAATCATAACTATCTCTTCTTGAAAAAGGTTTAAAGCACATTTTAACAAGTGCTTCTTGTTAGGGGCAATGATGCCCCTACCATTCCAAGTAATGACCCTCATTTCTTAGTGGGAAGGTTCTTCCCCTTCCCAACGTGCAGTAGTGAAGTGATCTTAACTTGGCCATTTGATTCCCCAACCAGACTAAAAAAGATTAGTAATAGGTTCCCCCCTCATTTTAGAGGCTTTACCACAATATGGGTTGGCTTTATCAGGGCAACAAGATTCCAATCCCAATTTTAGGGGAGTTTCCAAGTTAGTTGCTATTGGAGGTTCCTTTTCCTCATAACCAAAAATTGCTGCATTTTCTTATGCTTCCAACTGATTTATCTTAATAATTATGTTATTTTCCATCTCCTCCTGCATATCCCTGTTTAACTCCATCTCCACAATCTTAGATATAAGGGACTCCTTTTCCTTGTTAATTTCTTCCATGTTGATAAAATCATCCAAGACCTTCTCTACCATTGTCACAAGGACCTCATTACAAAATTGATCAACACCAAATTTTAAGTTATCTTCCTTAATACCAACCTCCTCCATAATATCCTTAGCATCTGCCCCTATTTTATTTCCCTTAGAAATTTGTGGTTCTACATTTAGATTGCATAACTCTTGTAGTGAATTCAAATTGTTACTAAGAGCATCCTTCTTATCTGAGTTCTAAATTTTTTCTTCCAAACCAATGTGTTCAGGAGCAGGGGAAGCTACATTTTCATTTTCCAAAATCTTTCCTTCCTCAAACTCTAGATCTACAACTAATGTTTGTGTTAAGGGTGTCTGAATAGCTATTTGGGGGTTAAAGACTGGGTTCTCCCCATGGGTACCTTCCTTAGGGATATAGGTCTGAATAGTTTTGATATTATTTGTTTGGGCTTGGACATCCCCATCTAGATTAGTATTAGTATTGTCTTGACAAGAGTTAGTTTCGGAGGGGATAGACTTGGATTCCCCTATTTGATTAATATTAAATCCTCTTGTTAATGTTTGTAGTTTCAGTCGTATGATCATTAGAATATATATAATACATGTTGATTAATAATAATATATTATATATGTTATATTATTATTAATCATATGAAATTTAATATTTAATATTAAATTA
>MU224133.1:7275190-7289350 GCA_018584345.1 Thuja plicata | reverse complement strand
ATTATTCTTAATTAATAATTGATTGATGAAACATTATAAGATTGATTAACTTATGATTAACAGGAAGAGGCATGTCCTTTCTTATAAATAATAATGAATAGACATGTCCCATGAAGGGACATGTCTCTCCTAGCCTCATTCCTAATATAAATGAAAGAGAGATTGTTGCATTTGGAAAACACATACAACATAGAGTGTTATTAAATTTGCAGCTATCCTAAAAACTTAACACCTCCTAATTCCTTATTGAAACATATTTTAATATTCTGTGAGGGCTTGGCTGTAGACTCCTTAATATTAGGGATATAGTGAGCTTAAGAGTCATTTGTTTGAAGAAGGCTATCCCTTCTATTTAGGACAACCTTATTGTGAATCTACTGAGCATACAATTCAGGTTTGATGAGATCTATTGATTGATTTGTGATTAATTTAATTGGATGAATATAATTTACATTTAGCTCTAATTTTACCAAAACTTTAATAGTAGATGAATTTTTTTTTTCCTCTAATCCTACAAATCCTCCCCAAAGATCCCCTATCCCCATGAGAATTTTACTATGTAATAATTTAATAGAAAGATTATGAATGCATATCCATCTAGCAACTTTGACATATTAACAGTCTATGGGTTTGAAATTGGGTTTCCAATTAAAAAAGTAGAGATTAAACCATTCCAAATAAATCAGATCTCCAAATAGAAACCTATTTTTTAGCAATTTATCCTTACAATCAATAAACAAGAAGTCCCCAGGGAGGATAGTGATACTTACCTGGCCCTTGTAAGTCTCATTCAACCATTGAACAATTCTATCCATGGAGGATCCAAAGCCGCACCACTTTGCAAAAATGCCACGACTCTTGGAATATGCCCACATACCTTCTGTAAATATATCATTAATGAAACAAACATTGGCTCTTTCCGTCTCCTTGGCGGGTATAGGGTCCCCTTTGAAATGTGGTCTAGGAGACAAACCAGGGTTTTTTTTGCTCAAGTTGTCTCCCAGAAACTTCAAGAGCATTGAGAGGCACATGTTTGCCTTGTTTTCCGATATGATTTTGTTTATTACAAAGCTTTTCCTAGCGTCGAGGATCCTCAACTGGCCAATTTTTAAAGGGAGCCAAGATTTTACTTAAGGGTATACAATTTTCCCCAGAGGCATAATTAGGTATCATATGGGAGATATGTATTCCCCATAAGTGGCTACCTTATTTACGAATCGCTCCACAACCATTTTCCATTGTTATATTACAGTCTTTCTGAGCTCATTTCTCTCTTTGACCTCTAACAATTTGCCAGTCTCCATTGGTTTCCTCTGCCCTGATTTCCTTTGTGGATTCAGATTTGAGGTTCCTTTTCCATCGCTCTGCCTCAGAAGATGTAGGGTTGTTGTAAACCCTAGCTAAAAGATTATTGACCACCTTTGTGGTTGGAGGTGAAGGATGCCCTAGAGCCTCAAATCGATTGAAAACGTAAGAGTTCTTATTGCCAGAAAAGTTTCTATTATTTCCGTAAAGAGATATGGATTTAGGGTTTCTTTGCCCCTACTCTAGCCCTTGGTCTCCAGTAGTAGAAGCATAGATGTTGATAGATTTTTGAATCAAAACCTTTTTAGCACATGGCGGAGGGGCTCCCAAAACCCCAAATTGATTAGCAGACAAAAACCTGTGATAGGATGTCGTTGCATAAACATAGTCAAATGCACCATAGTTCACCCTTCTTCCATAGCTAGAGTTTTTTTGCAATAGCAGAGCCATTTCAAAATGTTAATATAGCACTAGTTAATGTATTTGTTTAAATTTATTAAGATACATTATGTGTGACAATTGATTGAGATTTACCTATCAATCTCTAAGTTAATTAACATCATGTATTTTATTAATAATAATTTAAAAAATTTATTTCTAATGTACAACCATGGATGAGTGTTGATTGTATAAATTCCAAACCGATAACAAGAGGGAGAAGATTCCTTTCATACATGAATTTCACACTCACTATTCACATTCAATCTTAATTTTAAAAGAATTAATTAGCTTTTTCTATTATTTTTATATAAAATTGAGTATACCAATAACTTTTTTGCCTACAAAACTCATGTTTGTTCTTGAAGATTCCGTGTACAAATTTTTTTTTATAGAGGACTAGAACTAACTTTTGAGAAGTGCTTGTCAAACTGCTAACACGAAGGATTTTAAGTTTACCCTTACTGCTTCATATCAATCAATCGGTACAAAAAATATTTTTTTAGGCTTTTATCTAGCTTAGAAAATATGAGATTATTCTTGCTTTAGAATTGAAATATGAGGGATCAACTATTACACGCATTTAAATTCTAACTTTTGGAACAATACACAAGTTTAAGAAAATGCATTATAAATATGATGGTTGACAATATTATTGCTTGTACATAAATTTTTGGTTGCAAAAAATTGTAATCTCAATTCATGTGTTCACTAAAAAGTGCAAAAGAAAGAGAATGAAGATAGTTTAGTATCCAAGATATGATATGTAAATGCTCTTAGGTATAATATGTAAATGCTTTTGGTAAATACATATATAATTTGTTGATTTAAGTTCATGATGTTAATTCAATATCAATTATTGGAGATGTGAATGTTGTGTAACCAATGCCTAGAGATTGGTACATGCTCATGGTTACATGTTTGTAGAGGGGCTGCATTTTTTTTGTTGTTGATCAAGAAGAGAAAACAAAGAATATTTATATTTACAAATACAACATTTTTTTTGTGTTTCCATACATTTCAATGCTACATTTTGTTAGGATGACCTATAAAAGATACAATAGGACACTAGTGTAACTTTAATTCATCCAAAATGAATGCTACTATGTACAAGACTTCCTTCTACAATGCTACGAGTTTGTAGACCGTCACTTTTATACACTTTCTTCTATTATTTAAATCTTCATTTATGCTTTCAAATAAAAAACCTATTGGCGTATCCCTTGCACCTTCATTGGGTGCAAGTGCTAGTTTTAAAAATATCAATATCTATTGCCATACACCTATTAGAGAAATAAATACTAATTAACCAACCATTGAACAAATTTCACCTAAATTAACAAATATTTTTATTTTCATATTATAAATTGAAAAATAAAAGTACTATGCTTTACTTAGCTTTGCCTCATATTGTGGGCACCCCACTCTAAATTGGACACAATTATTTTCCACATAGAATAGCATGTAAGTACATGCTCATACAAAAATTAAAATTTGTATACAACAATAGATATTTTTTGATTTGTTTCTTATTATTGACCTTTACAATATTGTAAAAATACAAAAATACCAGTAAAAACATATAGATTATACAAATTTGTACTTTTATGATGGTACCATTTAACATGAAAAATAGCCACAACTCTTTAAAGCTGTAAAAGTCTTTCCAATAGAAATTAATTAGTTTTCTCTTGATCCCTTAGACAAGCGCGCTCGAGCTGGAGTAGTACTGGGATGGGTGACCTCCCGGGAAGTCCCGGTGCTTCACCTCTGTGAGCATCACCTAGATCTAATGAGTGCTAAGTGTTTCATTCATTCTCATGAGAGATGGGTTCATGTGAACCACTACTTATGAATTATGGGTCAATGAGTTTGACTCAAAAACTACACAGTTGAATCCTGATAGCAATATCACAATTTGACTTGCTGTGGAAAAATATCTCCTACTTATCAATTCCTTCCTTCATTCATTCATTCAATAAAAATATACCAAAAAAACCCCTAACCCTAACGGTACAATTCTAACGGTACGTTTTTTTTCAAAATGTCCTCTTCATTCCTCCCACACTGGGAATTTAAAATAAAATAAAAATAATAAAAACATTCCCGAGATCACCCTATGTTTTGTCTCTTTATTTTGAAGTTGTGGACACAGCGCGCTTAAGGATATCGACGCTGGGAGTGTTATCTAACAGCCGCAAATATTCCGCCATTAGCATGCATCCAATTCAAATTTACTTAAAAAAGTGTCTGTCACTTCCAGCTCTAAACAAACAAATTTGGTGGCCCAGAGATGGTTTTTGCTCGTCAAACAATTCATTGTCAGCCGTGTGCATTGCCTTCTTCAGCACTTGGTAATTTTCGTTTCCATTCAAAATTGCCCCCAAGTTTTTCTCCTAAGTGGAAGTTCACACAACTCAAATGGAGAACACTTTCGACAAACGAGGATGATGCGGTAACTTCTGCAACACTTCTAATTAGCGTGAATTCTGAAACGTATAATGACATTGCTGCAATTAATTTTTCATTGTATGCTATCACAATTAGATGGCCTTTACTAGAACTTATTGCTTTCCTTTGTATCATTTGATAGGGATATTTAGTGGATGCCCCTGTTATGGTTGGAGATGGATTCTCTTTCGGCGGAGGTAAGTGTTATCTCTCTGTAAGATTGTTTTTTAAATTAGAAAGTTCACGCAATTCATTTTGTTTTAGTGAGGTCAATAAACCCTTAAAACTTCTTCCTCTGAAACTCCTTCAAGGATAATTTGCCATGGACGGGCGGCAGTTTACGCCGTCAAAATCATCCGAGGGCTAATGTTTAGCTTGCCTGTATGCGGGAGATGCAAATGACTCTGATCAATTTTGACCCTAATATCCGCCGGGCCTACCTGGTTAAAACGCTGGGACTGCCCGGATGCGTGGGAGCTGCAACAGGCTATGGCCTTTTCCATCCAAAATTTGAAATTAATGCCGAGGCTGTGTAAATGCAGGATATCTAGACTGGGCAGGGCTTGAAACCAGTTCCATAAGACAAAAATAAGTTTACATATAACGGCCTGGATAACCTCTCAATGTTAAAGCTCTGGAGTTATGTTACCCAAAACCGAAAGGCACGATGGGGAAGTGGGAAGTGGGGCAGCGGCAGCTGGGGGTCTGTTTTAAATATCTATTTTCATCTCTAATTTGTTTCCTCTCCCTTTGAAAATCCCGTCTTTCTCTAAATGTAACATTGCCACTTGTCAATTTTAATATTGTCTTTTCTCTCTTTTCCATATCAGATTTGTGTGTGTGAACTTCATTACAGTGCTTAAATTTACCCATAACCTGCTTAAGGAAGTCCATCGTTGGTTCTTCATGTGTTCTCCAATCAGTTGAAATATGGACATCTCATGTCAATTGTTTCAACACCATCGTCCTTGTTATTATGATAGATAGCATGCTAGACAGATTTTAATAACTGGTTCTATGATCAATATTGTAGCAACCAAATTTGTTCTAGGCATCAAATGCTGTGGACAAAGTGCGAGTGCCACCATAGCTTGAAAGTAACAACAAAAATATACAATGTTAGATTGAAATCTATGTAATTATAAATGGACTTGGAAAGTGGTTCTAAGGTCTTGACCATATTTTAATGCCACATCCAACAATGTAAAATGCCCATGCTCTACCAAGTTTTTGGGACAAGGATAGCAGGGGATAGGGGATTTGATTTTGGGACATTTTTTTAAAGGGGATGGCAAAACGGAACAACTATATACAAATATGGAAAATTTAAAATATATACAAAAATATTTTAAATATTCATAATATATATGATAACATTTATAAAGGATTCATCATATACATTATGGAATCCTTAATACACAACATTAGGGTTGACTTGAGAGTTCACGTAAGAGTTGAACAAATTTGGAGTTGAAGTCAACTCAAGTCCATCATCTTGGATATACCATATAATATCCCCAAATATTGATAATCGAAAAACAACAATATATCCAAGACTAGGGCACAAATATCTGAAACTTTATTTGCATATAAGAAATTTTACAGTAAACTTAGAATTATGATCAGATTGTTGATTATATGCTTGTTTAACCACGGACAATGATTTACCCTCCCAACCATAGACAATACACTATTGTCTCCCCCGAGCATCAAATCTGCTGAATGTGTGTTAATCTAACATGCCAAGGAAGGAATGAATGATCTTCCTTTATACCCGATTGAAGGTGCCTCTTTACGGAATCATCACGTCCCTTCACAAGGGTGGCGGACTTTCACAAGTCGGACCTATAAATAATTAAATATGATTTATATTTTATATTTACATTTAATGAAGTACTTCTTCATTAGGTCGACCCAAACAAGGATCCGACCTCAGCTACAAACATCAACACTCCCTCTTAGCTAGGGAGCACTCCTTGCTCAAATCTGTGTCATGGAATGACATCCACCATGGCTATTCCCAACGGGTGGAACAAAGTTCATCACAAATGCACTTAAGTGATGACATCCATCATGGCTACACCCATGAATGGAAATGAATATAAACACAAGTGCCCACCACGGAGTCACTCAATGTGATGTCGTCATCTCATCATGACGGTCACCATGGCTTCTCCCAGAGGGTGATCAAACACAAGTGATGTTGTCATGGAGTCTCAACATGACATGCACCTTGGCTACTCCCAGAGGGTGGATCCACCATGGCTACTCCCGAGGGTGGGTCCATCATGGCTACTCCCATGAATGGAAATACAAATGAACACAAGTGGTCATCATGGAATCACTCAACGTGATGTCGTCATCTCATCATGACTTTCACCATGGCTACTCCCAGAGGATTAATAAACACAAGTGCTAAGTCTCGAAGTCTCTCACATGACACCCACCATGGCAATTCCTAGAGTGTGGATCCACCATGGCTACTCCAAGAGGGTGGAACAAGGGATTTGACCTCAAACTTCCCTCTCACAGAGAAGAATGCATTAACAAGGGTTTGCACCTCAAACTTCTCCCTCACAGAGAAGAATGCATTAACATCAGACTTTCATGATAATGTGGCTCCCTCTGAAGCTCCAAGTACATGCATCAACCTCCTGACCTCCTCGTCCAAGGTTGCCTCCAATGGATTTGTCAGACTCCCTCTGAATGTTATTTCCTCTTCGAAGAAACTGATCGCAAAGACAATTAGTATGGGTTCTTCCTCTTTGAGAAATGTTTTCTGCCATCAACTCAGTCCCATGACTGCAAGCTTCAAGTTCTTTCTCCCTTGAATGCAATCTCTTATGCTTCTTGGTTTGTCCTGAAAGCATTTAGAGAATTTAATAATAGTTCATAGAACTAAACTATGTCAAAGAGAAATATCAATGGTAGAAGCATACATGATTCACTATCCCGATGTTATTGCATGAATTAACTACATAAAATTCATGATCAATATTCAAAGGTACAATCAGAAAAAAATACTTATTTCTTGCAGTCAAAGGATAACGCCCTCCAGGCGATACTTGAACCCCTTGAGCAACAGAGCCTTCAATTGAAATTGGGCCAGTCCTCCTGAAGATTAGAGAGCAGAGAGTCTTCCTTGACAACTCCGACTTTGACCAAGAAATCCTCGATCATCATCTTCTCCAATGTAAGTTCCCTCTCTCTCTCCCTCTGCACCGAAGCACTCACAATGCTGCCCCACACACACACACAATCGCTGAACAATTCTATATATGTCTGAAACTCCCACTGTTATATCGCTGAACAATTCTATATAAACTGTCTCTGATCTCCTGCGTATCAAATAACCTCACAAAGATAATTAAATATGACAATCTCTTGTCACTACAAGCTCTTCCAAAAAAAAATCGCTTCAAACCTCACACAATAGATTGTAACACTTCATAATACCATTCAATGCTGCGTTTATCATTCACGACAAGGATTATTCAGAAATATTCAGAGGAGTCAATTAACTCACGACAATATAAAGTTGCTGGACATAATGACCAATTATATACGACCTTTATTAGCAGCAAAACATTAATCAACACTGTTTAATAGGCCCAATGATATAATTTGCCAAACTATAGTTAGCGTCAATTTATCTCCATGGAATGAAATTCTTTAATACAGCCAATATATAATTGGCCTCAACAAATATTAACATTTTTCCAAAGGTCCGCAAATATTAACATCCACTGCAAATCTTATAATCACTGTCAACCATATAAGTATTAATAATAATCTTCATACTTTGCCAAAATTCATGTGACGTTGTATTTGCTGTCAGGAATATGAAGAGTCGTGCCCAGATATTAATCATGACACTCACGGCATGTGTATCTGTATTAGAGGAGGGCACCACGGCTACAATAGAAGCGTTTTGCCCTAATCGCAGACAATAATCTCAATGATTTATAGATACGATTTCATCAGAGACCCAAAGAAACTCCCAGACTTGAAAAGACAAAGGCTATTTGATAGTTCCGATAGCTCGAGTTGTTCTTTTGATACGCCTTGAAACCAAACCAAGGGAGATTCACACAATATTATCTGCAATTTCTTCACGATAGCATTATTATTGAGACTAAATATTATATGTGCTCGACCCACAATCTATAGTTGTCCCGCTCAGTGAAATATTGTCTCCAGTAGAAAACGCAACACCACGGTCTTATGAATATATCTGCAAATTTTCACGGCAAACTTTAATGCTCGTTTAATGCTTTTGATATTAACAGTGATGATTATATTTATTGACATCTGCGACACATATATATGCCTCGACATTCCATTTATACCAGCGGTTTATACTCTTGGGATGGCATCGTGGCACTGTTCGCAGCAGTAGTGATCCTTTCTGGGGTTGCATGAGGGTTTTCCCCTGCATGCTATTTCCTTCGAAGACTCCTTTGACTGCAATGACTACACTGTCGATGTCTTTTTTTTTCTTTTTTCTTTTTTCGCTGGCTGAGTATATTCAATCTGTATGCCTTTCTCTGCACTGAGTCGTATCTCCTTTGTAGTTCGTAGTTGACAGAGTATTTGCAGGAGTCCTGTCATGGGAATATCGCTTAAGGAAGAATCCACAATCAATGTCACACCAATCTTCAAGATGTTCTTGTATCTGGTTATTGCCCACGTCCCTTGTCAAGAACCAATCGGTGTTAAAAGCTGATGGCCTTCCGCAGCATCACACCGGATACCAACTAATGCAGGCTGTATGTATATCTTTGTCACCACGGATGTTGTAATCGACCTCAAAGAGGGTGCCGCTTTTCCTCACGACATCAACAGAGTTATATGACTTCTGTGTAATCTCTGTTTGGAATTAGGCAGCTGTGACTGGATGGTTTTCTGTTCGATGATAAGATTTTATTCCACGTTGGTAGATATCTCTCTTTCTGTAACTCCCAATAATTTATGAAAGAACAGGCACATGATTGAATACGCTCTGATACCATGTTGATTATATGCCCGTTTAACCACGGGCAATGATTTGCCCTCCCAACCATAGACAATACACTATTGTCTCCCCCAAGCATCAAATCTGCTGAATGTGTGTTAATCTAGCATGCCAAGGAAGGAATGAATGATCTTCCTTTATACCCGATTGAAGGTGCCTCTTTATGGAATCATCGTGTCCATTCACAAGGGTGGCGGACTTTCACAAGTTGGCCCTATAAATAATTAAATATGATTTATATGTTATATTTAAATTTAATGAAGCACTTCTTCATTAGGTCGGCCCAAACAAGGATCCGACCTCAGCTACAAACATCAACACAGATTACTGATCTGATTTTTCTGCTAAAAGAAACAAATTTCTGAGTAGTACTAAAATTAGGGAAAGTACAGAAAATCCTTTTATTTTGGCCCAAAATTTCATAAATGCATACAATGATTTTTGTTTATTTTTTTTGAGATAAAGATGAAATAAGTATGCATATTTAAATACCAAAATACCTCAGATTTCTTCAAATCCAAGCAGCCCTCAAATATGGTGTTAAACTCCCAAGAAAAACAGTGCTAGGTCTGATTTATTCATGCTTTTGTTGCTGTCCTCAAGAATGCTAAGAAATATGAAGATGCCATGCTGTAGTTAATGCAAATCTGTACCTTCAACTCTGATTTTCACTTCTAAATTGGCCTCCGAAACAATACTTAATTGACCCAGCACTAAACCTTACGCTTTAGCAATAATATGATTGATTTTCCAATCAAAATAAACCTTTATTTCTGAATCAAACCCTCGACCGCTGCAATTTTGTCTCTGATGGAGACTTCACAAATTTGGCCCAATTGTGAACGCCATCACGAATCTACCCTCAGAAAGAGTCAGATTTTCGTCCAACCCTTGTTGATCTACTAAAGGTTTCCGTCCTCAGCTTCTCGTCATCATATAATTTCATCACATCAAATCCATAGGCATGCCTTGCTACAGCCCCAAGAACTTCCTTATAAAGACCTCTAGACACTTTCTAGAAGATTAGGCCGAGTTTAATATTTGTCATAACTGGAGAACTTTATTTAATAAAGTGACTTATTTTATTACTTTCATTTTATTTTATAATTAGATTAATCAATTAAAGTCATCCCTTTTATAATAATATTAATTTTTGGACAGCTTAATTAATTAATTTAATTAAGTCACTTTAGGGATATTACAGTCCTCCTTGCCCAACATTGCTTGTCCTCAAGCAATTCACTGCTGCACCACTAGGATCCCGAACTAGCCTCATGAACAACACTATATCACTATGTTGCTCCACATTGATGCAACTAGTATTGCTCAAACCTACAACTCTATCATTCTCAGCATTCCCACTAGCATGCTGATTGATGGATACCAGATTTTGGAACTATCATGTCTCCTCATCAGATTGTGATCACAATTCCACAACTCCCATACTCAGAGTATATACTGAAAATCAATCAACAATATGCCGCATATGAGTTTTTGCATGCTCATGCATCTCACATACTCCAAGCTGCCCACTATAGATGTATAAGAGATAGGAAACTCAACATGATTGTTCATGGCTGTTATCATACTTGTTGATGCCACTTCTGGTGCTTCATTCGCCAAAGCCTTGAGTATTATCTTTTTTTCATCCATGTAATGCTCCCTTTTGTGATGATCCTGGATCTTGCCCTAAAATCACAAATTCAATTGAAATAAGGAATGTATTATAGTTATCAACATAAATCCTGGTTTAGGTCCTGCAACCATGCTAGATAATATTTAAAATATAATTCGTAAGATTATTCATTTCTATTAGGCTTAAGGATTCAAAAACAAAAATAAATACATATACATATATGTCCATATTCATCGTAACCTACTTAGATGAACTATGCCACTTAGAAATTAAGCACCAAGGGTTCCATTTCCCTAAATAACCATAGTAGGGTTTGGAGAGGAAAGCCATAAAGGGTGCCTAGTTACTATTCGGCCCAAGATTGCGCAGCGTCTAGCCAAGACAACTTGCGCCTTAGCCCAGGAGCGACAAGTACATCCACCTTGATGATTACAACCCTTGGAATGGCCTACTTAATTCGAGGGAACCCATGTGTACCACCTCTTCCTAATGTGTTTTCCTCTATTCCTGTAATGATTGTTTGTGGGAATCAAGAATAAACAACTTATTTAATTAAAGAAGCATAATAAAGTTTATTAACATCTTGGTAAGAGATATTTAAAGAGCATACATAGATACATACATACATACATACATACATACATATATGATAATATTTATCCACATTGCATACACTAAGCATACATATAAAACATATTTCTGTGCATACCACAATATCTACTAGATCTAAAAATGTTTTTATTTTTGAATTGCAGACCACTTTTCTCAATTACCAATTTGTTTCTGTATTCCTTCGTGCCCTCCTCCAATGTAATTTTCTGCCTTTTATATCTTTATGTCTCTATGAAGGGAGACAACCTTTGCAAGATGCTGACCTTTTAAGAATGGACATAACCCTTCTTAATGATGCCTCTTCAACCGATACCTTAATGATATCTCTTTAAACCAAATTGCTGCCTTGTTTATTTCTTAATTGCTGCTTTAGGTGCCTTGAATAATTTAATTGCTGGTGCTTATTAATTGCTGCTTAGCACATAATATAAATGTTGTTTGTCTTTATACCTATCATCGTAAGTTGTCTTCAGAAATAATGGAATTGCTGATTTCACATTGATTGCTTTCATTTGTTAACTCGCTGCTATTTTATTAAAGGTAATCGCTGTTATTAAGTGATCATTACTTGTTCATTATTATCCTTATTTAATTGGTGCATGATTGCTGCCTTCTCCATCTGTCTTATAATCATTGGCTTAATATATTGCTTCCTACAAAAAATTGTGAAGTCGTATAACTAAGACAATTTTCTTAATTATTGACATGATACTGATTGTATTGGGAGTGTTATGAATTCAAATAGATTGCCGATTGTTGAGCTTGTATATAGTTTATTTATTATTTGGTGCTTTGGGTCAGGGGCATGACAGTCCACTCTTCTTGAGATTGCTTGTCCTCAAGCAATGACATTTTAACCAAATCTTTTTAATGCGAGGTCACTAAACTCTAACCCTTGGAGATTTTTAATCTTTAGATCCTTCATTTATATAATGTCATAGATATCTCTTAACGTTAAAGCAAGAACGTATATATTAAGATGAGGATTAGAAGCATGACACACATCTATGCAAAGTTCTATGAAGATGTTTCTTTTCATTGGCCAAGATATCCTTAGGGGATATCTGGAGAGATATCAAAATTTCTTGGTTGGACAATTTAAATTTTGTTTACCGTTGGGATTGGATGGACAATTTGTTTCTAGATCTTGAGGATATAAGGGTGTAGCAACTACTAGATTTGCTCCTCCACACCAAAGCTCCTTATCAACCCATTTTGATTCCAATTGTCCAATTAATTGTCACCACTTGTTTTAGTGTCCTTGCTTCTTTGATTGGATGCTTTTGAGACCTTCATCACACCTTTTTCTTCTTCCCATTCTTCCTCTTTGGACAATGACTCTTATATTGCATACTTGGTTTCTTTTTCCACATATACTTTCTGACTTCCATTTCTCTTTGAAATTGAAGCACATATATTTCTTACGAAACTCTTCTCGATCAAAAATATGTCCATGCTCCCAATTTTCCTTGTACTTGTAACATAAATTTCCCCTTCAAAGTTTTTCAGGGTCATCTGTAGGAGGAAATGTTCTTTTATGCCCATCATCCTCATAGAAGGGTTTATCTTTTGATGATATCTTTTTAGAGTAACTTCTATCCCTTTTTTCAGTGGTATCAAGTTGTAGGGATTTTAGGATTGCATCTTGGAGAGTGGTAGGATCAAAGGCACTTACTAGGCCCCAAATAGATTCCAATAGTCCCTCTATAAATAGGTAAGTGAGTAACCATGGAGGAGAGCTTTTGGAATTCTGTCACATAGTCTTGAACGATTCCTTCTTTCCTTGATTGGGTTAATTATTTGAAATGCCTCTTCGGATGCTTTTGATCAAATCTTTCATTGAGTTTGATGGTGAAGTCATCATAAGATGCTATGTTTTGATGCCCTTGTGTAATCAAATCACGGTGCCGCTAGTCGTGAGCAACTCCCTCTAAATGTGGGATGGCGAATTTGATGGCATCCTCTTCCATCACGGGGTTTAGAGATAGGTATGTATCCAATTTTTGGATCCATGAGGGAGCTGTGATCTTCTTCGACCCATTAAAATTTGTAATAGTTATTTTACCTACTTAGATTTTGTTAGGTTACCCCTTTCCCTTCTTGGGTTAATTCTTGATCCCGCCTCACAAAATGAAAATTCTCTAAATGAAATGTATCTCGTAGTTTCAAGATCAAGTCTTGAAAATAGTTTGGCTAGTTCCTCTAAACTATGATTTGGTGCGTTAATTTCTTCTTTTTCTCTAGTTGGCCTTTCTCTAGGTATAAAAGGAGGGTCTAGTTATTCTTGGTGTTAACCCTAGTGGGGATCTATCGTTTTCAGAATGATTTGAGTTGGCATCCCTCCCATTAGTTTGGTTGGGTTGAAGATTATTGTTGTTCATATTCTAGATGGCTTGGATGAGTAGTTGTGTTGTTTTCTCATTTTGCTCCTCAATTCTTCACATTTGTTCGCTCATTGTAATGACCCTCACTAGTAGGATCACTAAAACACCCCAATTCTGAACTGTGGCAATTCGTCAAACAGTTGGCATGCACTGAAATGTTCTGCTTGTAATGAGATGTTTCAATGTGTATATCGTTTTGGCATCAACTATGCAATTGAGATAACAATACCAATATAAAATGAAAAGACAATGCAAGCCAATATATTACGAACTTCTCAAATCTGATTGCAGAGTAGGACTGATTCAAACTATTACAATGA
>MU224133.1:7229934-7243589 GCA_018584345.1 Thuja plicata | reverse complement strand
TTGGCTTCCAGTTGAATAAAAGGGAATATTTTTAATATTTCCTAAGTTTGCGTTTAAATAAATTAAAATAAAGCTATTTATATAGCTAATTGGAGTAATAAGGGGTTTTTGGCTTCATCTGGTCAGGCAGGCCTGTGTTATAGCTCGTTGGAAAGGTCTTGATTTAATATAACTTATTTTCATCTTCTGGAGACCTTCTGACACTTTGAATTATGTTATTTGGGGAAAGGGGTGTTTTTCCTATACATAAAAGCCTTTTAATTAAAAGATGTCATTTTATAATGAAGGGAAAAGGCATATTCTTCCTTTAGGGTTCGATTGGCTTTGAGAGGGAGATAAAAGGAGATGTTGGCTCATTCTTTGATTATCTTTTACATCTTCATTCTTGATATTTGCGATTTTGCTCTAAGGAGTGAATCTGGAGAACTGGGACGCAAACCCCAGAGTCTGGCTATTGGGACGCAAATTCCAATAGATGGTTTCAGCAACATTTTACAGTATTATTTTTAGAGTTGACAGAGAGTGTTAAGTTCAGCATTGGGAGTGTTGTTGCAGTGTACGTTGGGAGTCTTGTTTGGCACGTGGGGTCTCCAGGCTGCCTTGGCGTGACTTCAGCAGCCGTACGGCTGCCTTTCAGCTGTCACGTGGTCTATTGTTTGGCTTACGACAGCCATCTCTGCCCTTGGTGCGTGGTTGGTTCATTTCTGCAGCTAGGCGTCATCATTCCTCATTTGTAAACACTCTTTGCTGGCATACTGGTTGCATATCTTGCCTGGTACGATTTGTAGCCAGTCTGGTTGGTTGGATATTATATTGTTGCACGCTGTATCAGCTTACTTCTTATTTGCTGCTGTTGTTATTTACTCTTTTACTTATATCTTGAAAGTTCAAAATACAAAACAAAGAAAGAAACAATCCTTCTGCAACTTATGTCTAATTCTCTAAGACCACAAAGAAAACACAGGAAAATCTATTATTTTAATTAAAATTTACAAAAGTTTAGCGAAAGAATCCTCGTGGGATCTTTCATCAACATAAATCCTGGTTTAGGTCCTGCAAGCTTGCTAGATAATATTTGAAATATAATTTGTAATATTATTCAATTTTATTAGGGTAAGGGATTTAACAACAAATATAAATACATATACATTTATGTCCATAATCATCTTAACTTACTAAGATAAACTGTGCAACTTTTTTGATCTATAAAATTAAGCACCAAGGGTTCCATTTCCTTAAATTAACCATAGTAGGGTTTTAAGAGGAAAGCCATAAAAGGCACCCAGTTGCTGTTCAGCCTAATTAAGCCCAAGAGCTTGCAACATCTAGCGAAGACAATTCACCCCTTGGCCCACAAGCGGCATGAACATCCACCTTGATGATTCCATCCCTTGGGGTGGCCTACTTAATTTGAGGGCACACATGTCTACCACCTCTCCCTAATGTATTTCCCTCCATTCCTGTAATGATTGTTCGTGGGAATTAAGGACAAGCAACTTATCTAATTAAAGAAGCACAATAAAGTTTATTAACATCTTGATAAGAGATATTTAAAGAGCTTAGATATATATAAGATAATATTTATCCACATTGCATACACTAAGCATACATATCAAAGATATTCTCACGCATACCACAATATCTACTAGATCCAAATATGTCTGTATTCTGAATTGCAGATCTCTTTTCTCAATTACCGATTTGTTTCTATATTCCTCCGTGCCCTCCTCCAACGTAATCTTCTGCCTTTTATATCTTTGCGTCTCTATGAAGTGAGACAACCTTTGGAAGATGCCAACCCTTTAAGAATGGACATAACACTCCTTAATGATGCCTCTTCAACCGATCCCGTAATGATATCTCTTTAAACCCAATTGCTGCCATGTTTACGTCTTAATCACTGCTTTAGGTGCCTTGAATAATTTAATTGCTGGTACTTATTAATTGCTACTTAATACGTAATATAAATTTTGTTTGTCTTTGTACCAATCATGGCCAAGTTGTCTTCAAAAATAATGGAATCGCTTCTTTCACATTGATCATTGTCATTGTTAACTTGCTGTTCTTTTATTTAAGGTAGTCGCTGTTATTAAGTGATCAATACTTGCTCATTATTATCCTTATTTAATTGCTGCATGATTGGTGCCGTCTCCATTTGTCTTATAATCATTGGCTAAATATATTACTTTCTTTAGAAAATCGTGAAGTCTTACAACTAGGACATATACGATTTTCTTGATTATTGACATGTCACTAATTGTATCGGGAGTCTTATGAATTCAAATAGATTGTCGATCGTTGGGCTTGCATATATATTTTATTTGTTATTTGGTGCTTAGGGTTGGCGGCATGACAATCGACCATGAACTCCAACTCCATCTGTTGGAAATCCTAAATGTACCGTCCAAGAGAATGCAACCATTGAATTCCTAATATGATATCGGAATCAGCAATTCCAATCATATAGAAATCATCGGTAAAAGGGCCCGTTTGGCAGCAAGAATTGGACCGGAATTGGCATTATCTAATTCTGGATAATGCCAAATTCCATGTTTGGGTCCTTGGAAAAAAATGGAATTGGAATTCCGAAATTCTCATTTTGCCCCCAAAATGGGAATATCATCTTTCACCTAAATAGGTGGAATTGGAATTTCGAATTCCAATTCCAATTTTTACAAAAGCAAATTTAATATTTCGTGGGATCCGTGACTATAAAGATGTATATTATATTGCTATAAGGATGTATATATATACATGTGTGTATATACACACGTGTGTATATACGCATGTGTGTATATACACATGTATATATACACATGTGTGTGTGTATATACACATATGTGTGTATATATACACACATGTATGGTGTGTATATACACGTGTGAATATGTCTGTATATATACACACATGTATGGTGTGTGTATATACACATGTGTGTATATGTCTGTATATATACACACATATATGGTGTGTGTATATGTGTGTATATACACACATGTGTATATATACACAAATGTGTGTATGTGTGTATATATATACACATGTGTGTATATGAGTATACATGGATACACACTTGTATGTGTATATGTATGGTGTGTATATGTGTGTATATGTGTATACATGGATACAAACTTGTATGTGTATATACACACATGTGTGTATACACACACACACGTCTGTGTGTATAAACACACGTGTGTGTGTATATGTACACAAATGTGTGTATCTGTGTGTATATGTGTGTATATACACATATACACATGTGTGTATATATACACACATGTATGTATGTATATATACACATGTGTGCATGTGTGTATATATACACACCATATTCAAAGAAATTAAAAAATAAAGAATTAAAATTCCTTATGCATCTTCTCATTCATCTTCCGGGTGAACCAAACGGGTCAGACCATATTCCGGATTTCATTTTGAGGATAAGCATCTTCCTGAATATGCAGCATCTTCCTGAATTGACCATATCCATGATATGGTATTCCAATACCCAAACGGTAATGGTGTTGTCATCAAACTCAATGCTCATTTGTGGTACCTTCTTGTTGTATCTCATCTTAAACCCATTCGCCATCATCACATAGAATCCTGGACAATCCTCCAATGCCAATCCTTTTCTTGCCACCAAAGTAATACTCACAAAATTGTGAGTTGCATTGCTGTCCACCAAACATATCACTTGCAGCCCATTCACAAATCCCCCCTCTAAATGGTTGATACTTGGGAATACCAGGAAGTAAAGTTGTAGCCCCATGTGCTAAGGCTATATTCTCTTGTTCTTTGTTACCACTCTCAAAAGTATCATCAATGCCATCATTGTTGGATGTAACTTCTACATAGTACATTTTACCTTTCTGAAGGCATCTATGACGAGGCATTGATGGTTCTCGACAAGTGAAACACAATTTCTGTTTGCCCTGTGGGGTAATAGGAACTATTGCATACAGACAGGAAAGTAAAGCATAACACAGAATATAGAGAGAACTTAACAATATTATGCCAACAACAGGTTATCTCTTCTATCGAGAGAGTACGTACATATAAGGATCGGGGGGATGCGAGGCAAACCATCGCACCCGTGTAACTGTCTATCCCTCGGTTATGTCAACTTATTCTAACTACCCATGTTTCCCGAAAACATCATCCCCCCAAAAGAACAGTCGTCTCCGACGACTAACAAAATGGAGATTATGTAGACAACTAAACAAAACAAAATCATGATTGAGAAGAAGGGGGCGAAGGGAGCGTCCCTGAAGAGGCTGAAGAATCCAACTGAGAGCGTAGCTCATAGACCTGCTATGTCCTCACCTGTAAGTCCCGCTCTTCCACCATCCGATGTTGTAAAGCTGTTTTCACCATCATGGCTGCCTCTAGGAGCTCCTTCTCCTTTGTATCAGATTCCTCTGGAGCCTGTTTGAGACCAAGATGCAGGGCATGCCTTTCTTCACTGACCTCCGCCAACTGTTGCTCATAAAAGGATTTCTCCTTAGCTAATCGAGCCTCCAAAGCTACTCTCTCTGTTTGAACGTCCTCCAAGTGAGCTACCATCGTGACCCTCTCTGTGGCCCAAGGTGTCTGTTGGCTAGCCAACTCCTAGGTACGACAAGCCAAATCTCCCTCGACTGCTCCCAACCGGGTGGCCATCTCTTCCCGAGCTGTCTGTGCGGCCACCCAAGCAGTCTCATGTCTTGCGGAAATATGCTCCGTACGCCTCAGGGTACAAATAGCCCTCCTTGAAGGCCTGCTCTAGCTGTCGGACAAGAGCCTCCACTCGACTATCTACCACTGGCTCATCAACTGCCCATCCGTTCAACATCTCCACCGTCTAGACGGTGGGCCATCCACTTGACTCAAAACAGGCTGCAAAGGCTGTACGACAACCAATCCATACAAAGGATAGTAACCGCTCCAAATCGTCAGCTACACTCTCCAGAGTCTGAGACTGTGCGGAAGCCACTACCCGACAACCTCGGACAACCATGTTTGCTAAGTAGGCCTCAACGTCCTTCACGGGCTCCCGCGAAGGCTCCAAAGGGATGATGAACTCAGGCCTAGGCAACCCCATGGTGACTACTGTACTCACATCGGCCAAGTGCACGACCTCCTCAACCAAGTCCATTGCACGACCCTCCTCTGCCAAGTGCTCAGTGTGGACCCCTGTAGGTGAGGCGGCTGCATCCAAGTCAATCACCTTCAAGAGCACATCTCGTCGGGGAGAGAGAATTGCTGCTCCAACTGGTGCTAAGGGTGTCATCTGGAAGCGCTGACTGAGCCAACTGCTCATAGCTTTAATGGAAGAAGGATCAACGGCAGGTGGGGGGTCATCCAATAACCGAGCATCGATGGTGACCACTGCATCGGTCCCAACCACCTCCAAATGAACCTGGCCCTCTGGACGCTCCGCCTGACCCATCTGCTCCATCTCACCTCCACCTCTAGGCACACTGCCACTGTGACTGCCGAGGGTCCTACTGCTTCCTCCATCGAAGGTAATGCCTCTACCTATGGTACTGCTGGGGTCATCATCACTGGCTGTCGCGACTGCCCGAATCCAGGAATGGTTGGGACACGTACTGTCGTGGGGGTCAAGTGTGCCGTAGCTGACAATACTGGCCGGGTAAACAAAACCTGTGTGGGCACGGGTGTAGGTAGAGAGGCGGTCGTGACCACCTCCATAGAATCATCCTCAGCTGTGTGATTACCCCCCTCGTCTGAGTCACTGCTCTCGGACGTCGCCTCTCGGCCACTGTCAATGCCCTCTGATTCGGACCCCGAAACCGCTTGCGTCCGTCGCTTCTGTCCTGGAAGCACTTTTTGACTTGTTGGTATGTCCAAGTGTCTCCAGCACATAATGGGTGGCTCGCCAGGCGTCAAGGGACCAGGTTTCACCTCCAGTTTGTCGGCTAGAATCTGTGTGCGCGTGGCATCTAAAAACAGGCCAATGACGTAGTGCGACATATAAATGTCTTATGCTGCAGTCATGAATTCGTGCATTTGCTTTGCCAACAGCGTAGCCCAATTATATACTGTACCATTCATCAACACAATTTGGGGAAGGGCGATATCAGAGGCACGACTCGACCCCGCAAGTCTAGTTTTTACCACATCCATAATACAACACCAATGCCCCTTGCAATAAATGACTTCTTCATCCCCCGTCCTTTTGATGCCTTTGCCACGGAGTCTAACTCCGCAGGTGTGAGGCTTTTGGATACCAGTTTAATCCAATAATCCTTTGATTCCCTCGACATCTTCCTTGCTTTTACATCAATTTGTTATCCATTGTGCCTTGGTATGCCAACCATTATGTGTTGGAGACACTTGGACATACCAATAGATCAAAACGTGCTTCGGGGTTCGAGTCAAAGGGCATTGATAGTGGCCGAGAGGCGATGTCTGAGAGTAGTGACTTAGACGAGGGGGTAGTCACACAACTGAGGATGATTCTGAGTTGGAGGGGTTGGATGGTGGCAGTGTGCTTGGAGGTGAGATGGAGCGGATGGGTCAGGGGGAGCTTCCGGAGGGCCAGGTTCATTTGGAGGTGGTTGGGACCGATGCAATGGTCACCATCAATGGCCGGTTATTGGATGACCCCCCATTGCTATTGATCCTTCGTGTGCTTCCTTTAGTACGCTTGGAACTTTTTCCTCCATGACACACCTTCGGAGCACCTGGTTAGGTCCCATTTTATACAACCCATTTATTAACTGGAAGGTTCTACTCCTCAGTAGCAGTTTCCTTCGTTCGTCGGGCGACATATCCTTCAGAAACTGCAATGTTGAGAGGTACTCCCCTATACTTGTGTACCACACCAGCAAGATGACAATGTGAAATAGATGTGCGTCAGGGAAATTGTCATTGACACCTTGGGGTGGTTCCCCGGACTTGAGTCGAGAGAGATAGTCCGCAATCACATTGCTCTTCCCCAACCCCACATTGCAAGGTGAACTCTTGCAACAACAACAACCTTCTGCTTACTCTGCCTTGAATGATGGGCTTATTGACCAGGTACATTAATGCCTGGCGGTCCACTTAAAATGTGAACGACGTTGCCAAGAGGTAATGCTTAAACTTCTGTATGGCATACACCATCTCGAGGGCTTCCCGCTCCGTGGTGCTATATTTTTTTTGCCTTCAACAATAGTCTGCTAGCAAAATAGATGGGGTGATCCAGACTGTGGTCGCCAACCCAGGCAAGGGTTGCACCAATTGCAAAGTTTGAGGCATCCATGTGAACGTGGAACTCCTTATCCCAATCAGGATACACCAGGATCAGTGCTCCAACTAGCCTTGTCTTTAGTTCCCTGAATGAAGTATCCTGCTCCGTCGTCCACACATAGGGTTCCCCCTTCTAGGTCAGCCTGTCGAGGGGATAAGAGACTTGTGCGAAGTTCTTTATGAATTGCCTATAATAGCCAATGTGCCCTAAAACTGACTTTACTCCTGTCATGTCCATTAGGGCCTCCATTTCTACGATTACTCGGACCTTGTCGGGGTCAGTTTTTAACTCGGTCTTACAAACAATATGGCCCAAGAGTTTTCCCTGTGGGACCATAAACCTACTCTTTTTTGGGTTGAGTGCCAACCTTGCTTGGCGACACCTCTCCATGCACTCCTGAAGTGCTACCAAGTGCGTGTCCTGCCCACTGAAGATAGGCCAGTCATCTAGAAAGGCTTGGAAATTCCCCACCAACATTTTGTCGAAGATGTGGAGGATTATTCTTTGAAACATTGCTGGTGCATTGCATAGACCGAAGGGCATCCGGTTATATGCATACACTTCGTCCTCGACCACGAACGTCGTTTTCAATTTATCCTCTTCTGTGATAGATATCTGGTTGTACCTGTAGAATCCATCCATAAACGAGTACATCTCATGACCCGCAACCTCTTCGAGGATTGTATCTGTAAATGGAATGGGGAAGGGGTCTTTTATGGCGACGACATTGAGGCATCAGAATTTGACGCAGATCCTTATTTGGTTGGCCTCTTTCTTTAGTGATATCACTATCGGAGATACCCATTCACTTGTCTGTACCCTAAAAATAATTCTTGCCTCAAGCATCCGCTGGATTTCCTCATCCACCCTCGCTGCGTAGTTCTTGTTCATCCTGTACGGTCTTTTTCTCACGGGTACCGCTCCTGGTACCAAGGGGATGCGGTGTACACACAACTTCGGTGGCACACCATTGATGTCTTCGTAAGTCCATTGGAATACATCTTTATATTCCATAAAGATTTTAAATGCAACGGTCTTTAGCACGGGATCCCAATCATCCCCTACTGGTATATTGCGTGAATTTTCTTCATCCCCGAGGTTGGTGGCCTGCAAGGATGGTTCTTCATACTTGATTGGTTTCCCTGCATCAAATTGGTGGGCTGGAATGTCGTTTACGTGGGCCTCCCCTTCCTTGTACTCCCCATATTCCGGTGGGAACACTTTTTTCTCTTGTTCCACTTCTTCCACCCCCAACATGTAAGTATTAAAGAGCTTGTAGTCTTCCATTTGCCAATGGAAGAGTCCTCTCATCGAACTTGTGTCATCCTCTGAACATTTTCCCAGTTCTAGGACACCTTCATCATTAGGCTCTATTTGATCCTTTCCATCATCCGCTCGACCATGCTCTCCGTCAGACTCCGATTCCAAAGAAGATACAATCTCCTCACTCACCATCTGGGTACGAAGGTCGATGACGAACTTCCACTCTCCGCTTTCCATGGAAAGAGTGTTCCTCTTCCAATTATGATTGACCTTTGCCGTCACTAACCATCCCCTACCTAGGATGGCGTCATACCCTTTCTTCTTCAGTGGAATCACAACAAAGTCCAACACAAACGGTTGCGTTACTATGGTAACTTGTTGGGCCATTAGTGTCCCGAGGGGTTTGATTCCCTGTTGGTCTGCACCCAGTAAATTGAAGGTCAGGGGCCATAGGGTAGGCTTCCCGAGTTGCTTCCAAGTTTCCTTAGGGAGGTCGTTCACCCCGGACCCTCCATCCACAATGGTGTCCGTCAGGATCGTGCCCAGGATACCCATTTCCACGACTGCTGGGTGTCGGCCATTATTCACTGTCAGCAGCATAGGATCCGTTGCTGACTCGCCAGGTACTTGTTTTTCAGTGTCTACTTGTGCGGTGGTGCCAGATTGTAGGGAGACGATATTCAATAGTGCTGTCCTCAATTGAGGCATGGTTTGAAGGAGGTCTTGGATTTTGACTGGTACCTCCATTTGTAACATCTGCCATACTATATTATTTTCTGCTTCTGTCTGCCCTGAAGTGCTAGCCTTGTCATGTGTATCCTTCCATACCTTCATTGCTTTGTCAATCTCCTATCTAGCCTCCCGTACCCTCTGTTTCTCCGTATGGGGATCAAGGTACCGGGCCTATTTTGCTTGGCCCCGAGTGATAGCAAGCTCCTTTTCTTCCTCAATGTTGAGATAGTTCACACCAGGTTTTGGTTTCAGACAGTTAGCATCCTCATGATCTCCAGGGCCGCACCATCGACACAACTTCTGTGGTGTGTCGCTCTTTTGGCAGTCGCGGGAAAAATGACCCCACTAACTTGCATGCCTGACACTGGATCATCGGCCATCCCTTTGGATCATATTGTATCTGGGTCCGATTACTATTGTCATTATTTCCTCTCCCTTAGTGTCAGTTATTTCGGAACCCACCGGATGATGCATTATTGTTTGTTTGTCGCGGTGTTTGCCGCCCCCGAGGTGGATTGTTCCTGTGTAAAGAGTACTTGTTGACCCCTCGTCTTCATGTTGTATGGGCATTCCTTAATGGAATGATCCATAACTTGGCAAATGTCGCAGAATGATTTTCTCGGGCATGAAGCCTTCATGTGCCCGTTCTCCTTACACTCGGTGCACCATAGTTCTCCTTCATCACTTCGTCCTGCGTTCCCCTTCATTGATTTAAATTCCTTCATCATTCTTTCCATATCCTTTTGAAGAGCCTGTACTTTCTTGTTGGACTCGTCGTCGTTGCTGCTTTCTCCGGATTCATCACTTTCCGATGAGGACTTACTCTTCTTCTTCTTGGAAGTTTTGTCTTCACTTTCTAGATTCATGGCCCTGTCGTATGCGTCTGCGTACGACGTGGGCGACACTATCTTCATCTTCTTCTTGAGGGAATGTTTTAATTCCTCCACAAACCATCTCTTTTTCAATTCGTCTACTGGCTGAGCCTCCATCTTCCCGAGCAGCTCTTTAAGCCTCCGATTGTACGCTCATACTGTTTCCTTCTTTCCTTGTTTGGCACTATAGATTTCAGCAACTATTTCATTGTTGTCCTGAAGCAATCGGAACTCAGCCTGGAATTCCTTCTTGAGGTTATCTCATGCGTTTATTGTTGCTTTATCCATGTTGGAGTACCAATCAATGACAACTCCATGTAGGGTTGCTGGAAACTGTTGGACCCATTCGTCCTTGTCCACGACTCTGTTCGCCGTCCAAATGGTTTTGCAGGTCCGACAGTGCCTTATGGGATCTTCTTTCCCGTCACCATTAAATTTTGGTAGTTTTTGTGTTTGTGACATCGTTGGTCTCTTCGCCGCTACTTGTGGCAGTTGTTGTCCCCTTCCAGATGGATTAGAACTAGGATGTATTTGACCGCCATGCCCTTGTGTCCCTCCAACACTCTTGGCAGCCCTGGTATCCTCTCCCTCCTTGGTCTCTTCCTCCCTCTGTTGGGTCTCTTTGGCCTCTGTGCGCGGTGTGTGTGATAGATCCCTCAACCGATGTCGGGTCTCCTCAAGAAGATCCAATCGTTGTGGAGTCTCCTCGATTAGGCCCTCCCTACTTCTTGCGTGTCAGTCGCCTTCAATCTAATTGCCTTCACCTTCGTTGAGTTGCTCTTCCGCCAGTCGCCTAAACCTTCGTCTCCTTGCAGCCTGTTGCTCAAGGATCAAGGCTCTTTTGGCTTCACACTCTTCTACGTATTCTATACGTATTCTCTTCTATTTTTTTCTTTATTTAACAGATTGGGCATTAATTCTTGCAACAAAACATCATATATTGAAAAAACACTTTTGTATTAATTCATCCTTCGTATACAATGTATGTCAGTAATCTGGCATTATTACAATTTAGAGTGTCTCTTTATTCTTTATTCTTTTCCCCAAGGTTCAAGGTTCAGTGATTGTTTCCCCCTCGCTGGGCCCCATCATGTTCTTCGGCCTCCCGACGGTTATTTTCTTCAAAGTTGAGGAGGATCTGTTGGCAGCGTTGGTCTCGCTTAGTTTCCTCCCATCTATTCCTTTGGGTGAGGGATGTTTGCGCCAGTAAACGAGGGAGAGGGTTCAACAATCGGTTGTCCGAGGCACTTACTTCGAGAGCCGTCCAAACTGCACCCTCTGGTACTTCAACTTCGGTGGCCTCTCTCTGTAGGATTATGAAGTCCGACGTCAAAGTATCTTCGCCCTCGTACAATTCCATCCTTTCGTCGTCATCCCTTCGAGTGCCATTATCAAAGGGTTGGCCCATTTATCCCTCATACGCCATTAAATAGCCTGTCGCTCCTGAGTTTGTCTAGTCAACGACGCCAAATGTTTGCCCCGCAGGGTAACATGAACTATTGCATACAGATAGGAAAGAAAAGCATAATACAGAATATAGAGAGAACTTAACAGTATTTTATTACTTCATTGATTACCAGGTACAATATTATGCCAACAACAGGATATCTTTCTATCGAGAGAGTAAAAACATACAAGGACTGAGGGGATGCGAGGCGAACCGTCGCACCCGTGTAACTGTCTATGCCTCAATTATGTCATCTGATTCTAACTACCCATGTTTCCCGACAACAATTTCTTCTTGTGCAGCCCATTCTTGCTCTCAAAATCCAACTTCTTATAATCTATAGCTGGTATCAATTTTTTGCAGTCCATCAATAGTGTATGAGAGCTTTTGGAAAAATGTGTATATTTTTCATCGATGTTTTGAATCACTCTCTGTGATTTCTTATAATCTTCCTTATTGGCTTGGATGGAACTTGTGATTCCTCTTGAGATGACTTCTTTTAGTTGTCACTTGTATCCTCATGAATGTGCTTACCCTTAGGAGTAGAAAATTCCTGTGACGTGCTCTTCTAATGGCATCAACAAGAGTAAGAGGATCAAAAGCTTTGACCCAACCCTTAAGAGATTCAGACAAACCCTCCATGAACCAAGAAATCAACCTTTTCTCATTCACATCAAAAACCATTATTGACAACCATTGAAACCGTTAAATGTATGCATCAAGTGTCCCCCACTTGTCTCAACTGAGCCAACTCTTTGGAATGTGCTTTTGAATTCTTGTGGTCAAACCGCTCTATCAATGGAGTGCAAAACTAATCATAAGAAATAATCAAACCATGACTCTGTGTCACTAAACCATGATACCACCAGTCATGGGTAGCTCCTTAAAGGTGAAGGGTAGCAAATTATATGGCCTTAATCTCCTTCATATGATTCAGGGCAAGGTAAGTATCCAATTTCCGAATCCAAGCTTTAGCTGTACCCTTGGATGCTTCCCTTGAATCCATTGTTTCTTCTTTGGCTTTGTGAGTTTGGTGACCTCCAATTAGTCTCTAAAAGTGATCGCTGCATGAAGATCTTTCCCCAATGCCTGATACTTAGCCAAAATCTCAGCATTGTCATTGTCTTCCATGGGTTCCTCTTGTGCGGGCTCAACCTCTGGTATAAAGGTAGACATGAAAGGTCTGGATTTTGATGAACCCATAGGTTTGCTGGTAGAATGCTCATTATTTTCTGCAGCTTTGTTACTTTCCTCTCTTTCCGTATGCAGCGGATTTCTTCCATTTGTTGTGTTATGAGCCATTTGACTCAAATAAAGATTGGTATTTTGTAGTTGTCTTAACATTTCTACAAACATTTGTTTTGTCTCCTCTTCACTTGTGGATGGTGGTTGATCGCTGCCGTCCATTATTCCTTTTTGTTTTCCAGGTTATGACAACCTTTCCACGCATACAATCAACTTGAACAAGCAGCTAAGACTTACAGCTCTAATACTACTGTAATATCCCCAAATAGGGATAATAGAAAACACTAATGTTTCCAGAACTGGGGCACAGAAAAATCTGAAACTTTATTTGCATATTAGAAATTCTACAATGAACTCATAATTATGATCAAATTACTGATCTGTTTTTTCCGAGGTTACCCCGAGTTTCCAGGACGGGGACGGCAGAGGACGACGGGATGGGTTTCCGGGTCGGCAAATTTTTTTGTCGATTTTGGGTACGGCAGGGGACGGCAAAGGGGACGACTATGTAAATATAGGGAAATTTTCAAATATATAAGGAAATTTGCAAGTATACATTACATTTATATGAAAATATGGACAATGCATGCCATTTAAACATCATATAACCTTAACATACAACATTTCAATGCCATTTAGTAAAAATTCAAAGTAAATAGTAACATTTCAATGCCATTTCAATTCATTATCGGATTGTCAATATGCATATGCTAACAAAAATATAAGTTTAACATAGAAACTTAGAACTAAGAAAACTTAGAAAAGTAAAACTATAAATGCCCAAAGGCTTAGGTGCTGCCATAAAGTTTCATCATCATGTTCATAGTTCAACATAACAATCAAAATATACAAAATAAAA
>MU224133.1:7190167-7226490 GCA_018584345.1 Thuja plicata | reverse complement strand
AAAGTGTGACTTCACCCTTGTATAGCTGCCCCTAAAATCATCTTCACAAATATGGCAATCCCATACCCTAGTCCCTCCTGCATTCTTTTTCTTTTCAGGCCTAGCTGTGACAAATTGGAGAAGAGGTATTTTTTGTTGAAGGGCATTTAAATTTGTCACTTTGTTGTTCACTACTAGCTTCAACACTAAAAGTACCACCCCCCAAATGCTCTTCATCACTTCTACTATCCCCACTGCTGCTCATTGTGCTTAGTTTTGAGATTTAAGAATGCAATGAACTGAATCAATGAAAAAAATAAAAAAAATCAGACTTTCAAGCTTTCATATTGGTAAAAAAAAATGAAAAAATAGAAGCATAAACTCACACTTACTTGTTGCACAATGTAGATAGTTGAAACCCTTGCACAATCAATGAAGAAAACCTCCTTTGCAAACCTCCTTTCTGCTATAAAACCAAAAAATCAGACTGCTTCCCAAAACACAGTGAAAACAAAAAAAATGCTTATAAGCCCATATAGAGCCACGATTTTGGCATTTTAGGGCAAGTATGGTGGTGGGGCCCACAAAACGACCCCACCCATGGAAGCAATTTAAGTTTTTTTTGCTTTATTTTTTTTTTTAGGTCTTATTGGGTGGGGACAGACGGCCGTCCCTGGGACGCGCGGGGGACGGCTACGGCGTCCCCAGCTGTCCCCGGGACTTTTTCCCTTCCCCCTTTTTTTGGGTTGTCGTCCCCAAGTCCTGGGGACGTTCCCCACAAAATCTCGAAAATTGGGGACGGCGTGGGGACATCCCCAAGCCGTCCCCAAGTCTCCAGGACGTCCTCGTTCCGGAAACCTGGGGATTTAGGCCGGGGACGCGTCCCTGGGTAACCCTGGTTTTTTTCGCTAAAAGAAACAAATCGTCCCCAATTCCCTGGGACGTCCCCGTTCTGGAAACCTGGGGATTAAGGCCGGGGACGCGTCCCCGGGTAACCCTGGTTTTTTCTACTAAAAGAAACAAATTTTTGAGTAGTACTAAACTTAGGGAAAGTACAAAACATCCTTTTATTTCTTCCCAAATTTTTTAGTAATGCATTATAATGATTTTTGTTTATTTTTTCTAAGGTAAAAATTCAAATAGCAGAATACCTCAAATACCAAAATACCTCAGACTTGTTCAAACCCTAGCTGCCCTTAAATATTGTGTTAAACTTCCAAGAAAAACAGCGCTAGGTCTGATTTATTTGTGCTTTTTGTTGCTGTCCTCAAGAATGATCAGAAATATGAAGATGCCATGCTGTAGTTAATTCAATTCTGTACTTTGCTCTGACTTTCACCCCTAAATTGGCCTCCAAAACAATACTTAATTTACCCAGCACTAAACTTTATGCTCTAGCAATAATTTAATTGATTTTTCAATCAAATAACTTTATTCTGAAAATTGCAGAAGTACCTTATCTCTAAATCAAGCCCTTAATCCCTACAAATTTGTCTCCAATGAAGACTTCACAAAGTTGGCCCAACTGTGAATTCCATCACAAATCTGCCCTTAGAAAGAGTTAGGTTTCTGTTCAACCCTTGTTGATCTACTACAGGTTTCCATCCTCAGCTTCTCATCATCATATAAATTCATCACGTCAAATCCAATAAGCCTGCCTTACTACAGCTCAAAGAACCTCCTTATAAAGACCTCCAAGCACTTTCTAGAAGATTAGGCCGAATTTAATATTTGTCATAATTGGATGTAATATCCCCTGATAGGATTAGTTATTTATCTTATCAGATTTAAGTTATCTCTATGAAATTATATCATCCATACCTACCTTATTACTACTTCAACTCAATTAAGGAAGGATTAGGCATGTAACCAAGGTGCCTAGATACCAACTGCAATGGGCTCCCTCAAAGTTTACAGATCCAAGCCCTTAGCCTATCTTGGGATTATGCCCGCAAGGAACTCAGGGTCGTTGATCCCTACCCTAGATAGCCATTACTTGGATTTATACAAGCCCCTCCTTGGACACATTTTTGCTCCTTTCTTCTCAGGCCAAGATAGTTATAAGTTCTGAGTATATATATATATATATAAATAAATCTTGTGTATTATATATGTGTATGTAGATATAATATATATATGTTTTATTATTATATATATATTTATTATAACTATATTACTTTATATATTTATATTTATAAGTCTATTCTTAGTAGCATGTATACATAATATCCTATGACTCAGCATCTAGTCCAAATACGTTGCAACCTTGCTATTATATTATACTTACAACATAGTATTTGATTTATTTAGATTATCTTATTCTTTCTTATTTCTTACTTGTGAAGAGTAATAATTATATTCTATAATCCTTATTCTTGGTGATCTTCCCAGATCGATGCCTTTCTGATCCATATGATCAGTATCAAATATAATTCCTTTTTATTATCCCAAATCCATATTGATGATCCTAGATGGAATGAGTTTGATCTCTATCTTATACAATGCTAGATGAAAGGATGCCACCTCTTGATCGTTGAAGAGACATATCTCTTACAGGTTGGGCCTCTTCATAACAAATCGGTTCTCTTAATTCCATCACATCCCTTTCTCTAATTAAATTTTATGCGGATTGGTTGCAACTTGCGATTATCCTTAATTGTACCTTTCCAAAGCATAACAAATCGGTTTGTAATAAAGATGATATTGAATAGTCTACTTGTATAATTGCTGTCTTCCGTCTACAAGAAGCTGCTGCTATCATGCTCATTCATTATCGATTGCTGTTTATTCCATACTGTGTTTCTTTATAAACAGTCAGGCTGCTGACCTGTCAAACATTATCTCTGCTTCCCGGTTCTTGTATCTGCTGTCTTGTGAAATATTAATATTTAGTAAGTTGTTGCTTAGTCATTATTGTTTTATCTATTATTCATTAAACTTACTATTATATTGTATCATGCTTTATTATTATTTATTTTTATTATTATAAATATTCATTAATAATATTTTTTTTATTGGTAATAGTTGGGTATTTTTATTGATTAAAGAAAATAAGATTTACATTTCAAGTATGAGTGTACTGTTCTGCCCAGTCATGCTGTTGGTCGTAGACCATTACAATCTATTCTAAACAACAAAATGCACCAAAATGGGTGTTAAGCCTCTTCACCTTGCACCTCTGTGCCTCCAAACATAGTTCCTGTATTTTCTCTGGATTACAAAGCTGAGAGAATGTAAAAAGAAATTTTAACATCAGTCCGCATGCTATCTTTATTATACTATCTTTACTTCCAGCTATACAATCTCATTCACCACTTTCTTCAGTTTTAGCATTTCTTTAACTGAATGGCTTCAAAAACCCATATTTTTGGTTGGAAACAGACATTATCAAGCTCAAAATGTCATTGTGGCCCGGTCAAAATTTGGGTTGTCATTCTCAGCAATACTCCATATTACAAAAACTTCCAAATTTTTTTTTTTTTTTTTGTTGAGTTTCACTTACAACCTTGCTTGATTTCTTCAACCTCGGAGCGCTCGGTGTGCATTACTCACTGTCCTTCTTCTTCGGGGAATTTGTAGGTTCAGAGCCACCTCTCTTGCAACAGGTGGTGGGGGACATTCTCTTATTGCTGCCTTGATGGACTCCCACCCAATGAATCTGTCCATTTGATAATTGTCTTTGTTTATTCCCCATGGCCATCGCACAAAAGGGATGATGCCTTGCACTCTTTCTCGGTCTTCATCAGCAATTCCTTCAGTTATGTTGAAACCCACTCCCGGCCATGCCCATTCAAGGAACGAGTCCATGCCTTCTAGTAAATCCGTGTTGAACAACTCCACCATGACCTCCCGCACCTCTTCGTGCTCCACTTCAAGTTCTAGGGCCTATGCCAACAACATTGAGGCAATGTCCACATTTAGTCGTCCTCGGTGAGTGGCCGTGATGAATTTTGGGCCTAGAGTGTCCATGACCGCATCCTCTAAATCCTTGGAGGACCATTGCATAAGCTTTCGAACTCGTTTGGTCTTGATTTTGCCAAAGAAGCCCTTTTGTTGTTTGTTCTTCCCCGGTTTCAGCGTGAAGGTCGCCTCCATCTCTGCAATCTCCAAACATGTGCTCAAACACTTGCGAGTTTATCAGTCGCACAGTATATGAAGAATAACTTAAAGCATTAGAGAATGTGTAGAGGGTGTGAGCATTAATGCGAATCTCTGCATATTTATTTGTAATTAAATCAAAACTTTTCCTGGCTGGATTTTTCATCCCATCGACGTCCCATCTCCATCATGTTCCTACCATTCCACCCGCCTTCTTGTCCTTCCAAAGATTAAGTTGGCACGAATCAGGGTTAAAGAGACTCGCATGCCATTATTGCTGATTTGGCCCAAGTGTCAACCTGACATCATTCTGTCATTTATGAAGGGATGAAGTGTAAATTCCCTTGATCGCCGCCACTGCAAACAATGATGATTTGAATTGAGGTGTCATGATGTCAGGTCCTTTCACTCCCTCGGTTAGATTTGCCTGTCCCATCGGTCTTACATGAGTTCATAACCACGGTGTCCACCAATCTCCATCTCTGGCTTTTCCTGTGACGTGGGTTAATCCCCGTGTGGAACAACTGGCACCCATCGCTCATCATCTTCCATGTTGATATTAGTGAAGTTTTCATAGTGCTTGATCCCCACCATATTAAAATTAGCTGCCCAATTTGACAGACAATCTGCCTCAACGTTGCCTGCTCTTCTAACATGTGATATTTTGAAATTTTCATAGCCGTTGAGAAGTTCAGATGTGTGTTTTATATATGATTGAAGGTGCCATGCCCAGATGTGACCTTTTTGGATGGCCTCAATAATGACAGCGGAGTCTCCTTCTAGGTGAAGATTTTTGATTTCTAGTTTTAACCCCATTTTGACCCCTAACATTGCTGCCTGCACTTTAGCCATGTTGTTTGTTCCTTCAATAATCCTTTTTGCTTCAAAGGCTAATAAGTTGCCTTGCCAATCTCTCGCAATGGCACCAATGCCAGATACCCCAGGGTTGCCTCTTGAGGCCCCATCAAAATTGATTTTAATCCAATCCTTGTCGGTGGTTCCCATTTAACCCCTTCCTTCTTGCTGTGGGTCTTGTGTTTCGAACAATTTCCCCATGAGCGAATTTTAATGCCTGGCCATCTATTTTGAATCTTTTAGTCAGATTGAGTGAAGGGGCATTTCATGGATTTGTTGTTTGCTGATGTGGTCATTATTTCCTCTATTGAATTGTTGATCCTTCTCATGAGCATGGCTAAGGTCTCTTTTTGGTCTCTGAAGATTCTACGGTTCCTCTCTTTCCAAACTTCCCAGAGTAGAGCTGAAGGACATATATCCCAAATTGCATCAAGGCGGGACCAACCAGGGGCAGAGGGCCATCCTAGCAAAACATCTTTGAGAGTATTTTGTAGGGGTCCATGCCATCCCAGATTATGTTGGATCATTGCCCAACATGAGTTTGAGATTTTATAGTTGACCAAGAGGTGGTCAGCATCCTTTTCCTGCCTCGCCACACATTAGGCATTTCGTGGGGCCCAGAAATCTGAGTTTTTTCCTTCTCTCCCTTGTCAAGATTCTGCCCCTAGAGGCGAGCCATGTAAAGACCCCGGCTTTGGGGAGACAATGTTTGCTCCAACAAAGCTTTGTAGGCCATTGCTCTTCCCTGTCAGCCCTTTCCAAAAGCTGGTAGCCCATCTTTACTGAATATTCTCCTCTTTTTGATGCACATCACATCACCCTGTCCTTATCTGAGGTAAGAAGGATCCTTCTGTCTTTCAATATTCCTTGCATTGTCGCTTTCTGCTGATCTGATAAGTTCTCATGGTTCACTGATTTCCATTGCCATTCTCTGCCATGTGCTTCCCTTGTTGGCTCAAGGTAATCTAATATGTGTTCCCCCCAAGCCTTGATGAAGTAGTTTCGTAGATCATGGAGATCACCATTCCTTTTTAGGGCTGGAAGTCCGTTCCATGAGTCATCCCAAAATTTTGCTAATTGCCCATTACCCACATTCCAAGATACATGATCCGTGATTATCTGTCTGCATGAGATAATAAAGTTCCACATTGCAGAACCACGGGGAGGGTTTCTGATAGTGAGAATGCGATTGTCATTAGGGTTGTCAAGGTATTTTGCTTTGAGGATGCGAACCCACATGCAACTAGGTTTTTGTTGGATCTCCCAAATTAATTTGGCCCCTAGTGCAGTGTTCATAATTTGCCAATTTCTGATTCCCGCGCCACCATCTTTCTTGGACTTGCAAATCTTATCCCATGCAAGCAATGGGATTTTGTCATCCTGAGACGATCCATTCCAAAAGAATTTCCGCATGCCCTGTCCTATTTTATTTAAAATGTTGGTTGGGATCCGAAGGTAGAACATTGGAAAAACTGGCATTGCTGATATGACTGATTTTAGCATAAGAATTCTGCTTGCCGATGAGAGCCATTTCCCCTTCCAGCCCGTCATTTTTTTAGAAATAGCAGAGGTCAGGTCATCCCATATTTCAGACTTTCCTGCTCCCTCAAAGAGTGGGATCCCCAAATATTTGGATGGGAGGGCTCCCTTCCTCATGCCCAAAATTTTACATATATCTCTTTGTCACTAAGGGGGAGTGTTAAAGAAATAGATTTCTGATTTCATCCAATTTACCTGTTGTCCTAAGGCAGTGGTGTATTTGTCCAGCGTTGATTTCATAATTCTCACTTCTCTGCAAGAGGCCTCCCCCCCAGGAAGGTGTCATCAGCAAATTGCAAGTGTGAAAGGGTCGGCACTCCCGCTGCCACCTTTATTCCTTTCCATAGACCTGAGTTTCTTTTTTGTTTTCTTTTTTGTTTTATAAGTCTGCCTAGGGCCTCTGCCATGATAATGAAGAGGAAAGGGGATATTGGACCCCCTTGTCGGATACCTTTGCGTGTTTCAAAGAATCCCTGCGGGCTGCCATTAACTAGGATGGAGAGCCACACATTGTAGAGGCAGCCCTCAATCCACTTTACCCATTCCTTTGAAAACCCAAACTTTGCCATGATTTTGAAGAGGAAGCCCCTATACACCTCATCATACACTTTCCTGATGTTGAGTTTGACCAACATCCTTTCTGTCTTGGCTTTCCGGACCGTATGAATTGCCTCATGGGCAACGATGATCCCTTCATATATCGAACGATCAGTGGTGAGGCCACTCTGCTCCTCTGATATTACTGTTTTCAGGGCTGTTTTCAGCCTATTTGCCATTGTTTTGGATATTATTTTGTAGATTACATTACATAGAGCAATAGGCCTGTAATCACCGAAGCTAGAAGAGTTTGATTTTTTGGGAATCAGTGCTATAAGAGTGTTGTTCATGTCTTTTAGGATGAATTTTCGTTTGCGCGCCTCCTCTACCACTTCCCAAACCTCTGTCCCCACAAGGTCCCAAAAATGTTGGTAAAAAAGGGCAGTAAACCCATCCGGACCCGGTGCCTTGTCTCCCCCCATCCCGAACAGTGCATTCTTGAATTCCCCAACAGTTGTTGGTTTCAAGAGAAAGGCGTTTTGGGCCAGGCTAATGCATGTTGGGATTGTGTTAATAATTTCCTCAGATTCAGTGTTTTGCTGCCTTTCTGCACAAAAGATTTGTGAGAAGTATCTTACTGCTTCTTCCTTGATGTCTTGTTCCTTTTCCAAAGTGAGTCCCTGCTGGTTTTTGATGCAGAAGATTTTGTTCCCTGCCCTTTTCACTTTGGCAGAGTTGTGAAAGAACTTTGTGTTTTGGTCTCCATCCTTGAGCCACAATTCTCTTGACTTTTGTCTCCAGTATATTTCCTCCCGAGCCAGGGTTTCGTCATACTCTTTTTTTAAGTGCTGCTCCTTTAAAAATTCTACATTGGTCATTCCATGGGTAATAATGTGCTCATTCAGGGTTTTTAGCTCCTCTTCGAGCCTGTATTTCTCCACAAAGATGTTTTTGAAGCTTTCCCTATTCCAAACTTTCAGCTTCTCTTTAAGGAATCGAAGCTTTTTGCAAAAGATAAAAGCAAGATTCCCAACTCTACTTGGAGCATTATTCCACCATGTTTTCACCATTTCATCAAAGCCTTTAGCTCTAAGCCACATTGCTTCGAACTTGAAGGGGCATCTGTCTGGAACAATATCCTCTTGTATTCTCAATCCAATGGGGTAATGGTCAGATCCTGTTATCGGGAGTATCTCCGCCTTGCATATCCATTCTATGGCTGTCCAATCACCAGCCAGGAAGAATCTGTCCAACTTCTCTGCTATGTTGTTGAAATCCAATCTGCGGTTTGTCCATGTGTAGTCTCCACCTTTTAGTTCCATCTCCATTAATCCACTATCCATAAAGAAGTTTTGAAAGTCCATCTGACTTTTTCCAGTCCATCCACGACCACCTTTTTTGTCTTCCGTCCTAAGGATGGCATTAAAGTCACCCCCAAGGATAAATAGTTCCACTGGATTATCCTTTAGGACTTTTGAGATTTCCTGCCACAATATGAGTTTGAGGACTGGACTGTTGGGGCCATAAATATTAATAATGTTAATACTTTTGAGAAGTTGCATGGACGCCAACCTTGCCCATAACCATGATTTGTGGCGTTGAGTAATATCAATGCTCACTGCCTCTTCCTTCCCTATTAGGCCCAGGCCTCCAGACGCACCATCTGCATCCATGAAGAAGCATTTCCATCTCGGGAATTTTGCTGCAAACAAAGAACAATCCTCGTTTTTGAGTTTTGTTTCTTGAATAAGCACTACATCGGGTTTTGCCTGATCAAAACACCGCTTGATCAAACAAACTTTGTCAGAGGCATTGCAGCCCCTGACGTTCCAAGATAAGATTTTCATTGCTCCCGGGAAAGGGCATCACCCTTTCCCGATCTCAATTTGCGTTGGCCACTTGCACTTCCGGCCTTTGCAAGCCTCATTTTTAGGGTGCTTGCACCTCTCTTTTTCTTTTCTCCAAGAGCAGCCTTAACCCTGGAGGAGTCCGATTGTTCTATGGTTCTAACTTCTGTAATATCAAGCTGTTCCGAGAGACCTAGAAAATTCTCAGTGTCGAGGTCTTCCCCATCATCTCTGCCCTTATGGTCCAGACTGTTCCCTCCACTGTCTTTGGCTCCCTCAAAGGACTCCCCCAAGTTCCTGTTAGGTGAGATGGGGATATCCTTGATCAGAGTGCCTGTATTATCAACCCAGGTGGCAGGGACATAGTCCTTTTCCTCCTCCACCTTCTCGGTCGATGGGTTCTGACCGGAGATGGCACCTCCAGCAGAGACATGCAATTGAACTTCTGGAGTTGGCTGGGATTTTGGACTCTCTGTTGGATTGGTTTCAATTGAGGGTGGATTCATGTGCCACGTTGGGCTGGTAATCGACGTTCCCCCATTGAGTTGTATGGGTCTATGATTTGTATTATCCTTCTTGCTGCAATTGTTTTGCTCTCCTGAATTTGTGGGCTTTGGAGTTTCATGTCTCTGCTCCGGGTTGATGTTAGTTGATGTGGTGTTTGGATCAGGGTTCTCAGGGACTAGCCTTTCAGAGTGTGGAGAGGCAGTCCAGCTAAGGTTATTAAGCTTATCCAAGTGTGGGAGAGGGGATGAGCTGGGAATAACTTCAAGGGTAGGTTCTTTGTGGGAGCTCTCACTTTTTTCTGGCATGTGGGTTTGGTTTCTTACAGCAGCTTCCTCTGCTTCAGATTCCTTTTGAATCTCCTGTTGTCCTCTGTCACATAATAGCTCTTCCCAAACCACACAGAGTCTTTTGCCTTTTCCCATCTACCTTACCACATTTATCTCTTCATCTTCTTGGCTTGTTTTTTCAATCGGTTGTTTCCATATTCCTTCTCTAGATCTGAGTTCTAAGATTTCAGGCAGAGGAGTAGCTTCATTCCAGAGGATTAATATCTTGAAATGTTCCTCACATATTCCCCACTATGGTTAGGGTTTCAATATTCCAATATTCTTGTGGGAGGGTTTTAAGGTTTATCCATAGAGGAACGTTCATAAACATGTGTTTGGATGTATCAAAATTTGGTTCCCAATCCTTGATGTATAAACCCAAACTGTCCATGAAATGGGGCCCCGATTGGAGAACTTCCACCTTTGCATTCTTTGTGGGGCATGTCACCAGGTAAAACCCATTTGGTAGGGTTTTTAATGTGCAGTCTGCGCTAGCATGCCTATATACCCATGCTTTGATTTTTTCATAGGCAGGCCAAGAACCCATCCATTTTAGAAAGAAAGCTTTGCTTCTTAGGAAATCTAATTTGTCACACCATCCTTTATGTTGAATATTTAAAAAGGGGAATGCAGAGGTGGGTTTGGGAGTGTCTACCTCTCTGTTCTCAGTGATCATTCCTGTTTGCTTGGGTCTCCAGAATCTATGCTCGATATCCTTGAATCTGGCTGGAACCTCATGGTGGATCCCCTTTCCATTGATATTTTTGAAGGTAAAGCGGTCCTCTGCCCGATTTTTCTCTGGATCCTGCCACGCTCGGTAAGGTTGTCTAGGGCGCTTGAAAAACTGGTGTGGGCGTTGGTTGAAAGGCCACCGCCGCTCAACCTGGCCCCTGTAGTTGAAACCAGTGTGTCGCCTGAAGCCTTGGTTCGAAAAATTCAACCGTTGCCTCCCGCTCTCCATCGCTAAAATTCATATTCATTAATAGTATTATACATATATTGATCAATGATATTAATAACATGTTGACTAATATTTTTATTCATATCAGTAATGCTTTTAGAGACTTTTCAAATTTATATTATTTATAATTTATGATTATTTGTTATTATTAAATTTTATTTCAAATTGGGGATATTGTTAATTTTTAGTAATCAGATCTAAATACTAATTAACTTTGAATCTTTGAACAAACTATGAGCAATTATTAGACTGAGAATAATAGAGTATGACTGAAAGTTAATAATCTGAAATTAATTTAGACTTTATAGATCTAAATTCCTTGAGCTAAAGTGAACAACAACAAAATGGAGAAAAACATGAACACAAAGTTGTCCTGGGAAAACCTCCCTCTTGGAGGTGAAAAACCCAGCAATCAAGATGATCTGATAATGCATTCAAAGTAACAACTTACAGCACATCAATGTCTCTCCTCAGTCCGATTCAGATCTGAACTTAAATGTAATATACCTGCCTGGCTGAAGCTGTTGTTTGTCTGCAGTGTTTTAGGTGTTTGGAGAATTTCTTGTTGTATCACGAAAAATATGACTGTGATTGTTTTGATTTCAATGCTCAATGTGTGATATGCAATATATTATCCATAAAATGATATACAACTACTGCTGGAATTTGGATTTATTTAGCAACTTCAGTTTAAGATGTGTTTATAAGCATGAACATAACAGTGAATACAATGAAGTCCGGTTAAACTGAACATTGACTTCTATCTCAGATTTATTGCAAGCAAAAGAGGGAGGAAATGGAGTCAACAGACTTGTGCACCTTAAGTTTGATGGCCGTATTACACAAAGGGGAGCACCCGTAATACTGAACAAACATGTCACTCCCGCCTCCTATCTGCAGACTATATTCGAGCTGGGTAGCACCTGTGCGTGCAACTTTCCGCGGGCTATGTGTAACTGGAGTGTCGCTGGTGGAACCACCATCGGGCTGCAGACTGCTACTTTATTAATACTCTGCGACTGTTGTCTGGGAGTATATCGTGCTACCCCCGAGTGCTTTGGTACACTCGTGCCCTGTATAACCTTTATTAATCTCCGCTGGGATACACCAGACAGTCAATGTTAACTCGCGCTGCAGAACCGATGAATCCGATAAAGCAAACTACAACAGTTTGCGGTTGTCTCTGAGAAACTGGTGCCGTGGAAATAGAATACCGACTTATTATTGCATCCCGTCAATAACCGTTCTATATCTGGAAGAAAACGTGTGCTGTGAACTGTATAAACTCACTGCTATTACCACGCAGAAGGAGTTACTGCGAACTGTATGAACTTGCTGAAGGTTTCCAATCTTATCCTTTATATCGGGTCTGTTTCCTGTAGAATCCTTACTTTCCAATGCACTATGTTTTGACACTATTCTGAGGTTTAATGCCCAAATGAAATGTTTAAAGATTAAAACCCAAACCTTGTCTTCCTGAGTTTCGAAACTCTTGCTGAAACTGAAACTTTAACATATGAAATCTTTACTTGTCTACTGGGACATCTGAAAGACTCTGCTGCAATAACTTCTTATTATATCTGCAATTTAATTTCACTTGTGAAATCTGGGTGACTCCACTAAGATTGGAACATTGGGGCTACGTCCAAAATTCCAGAAAAGATCTCAAGGGGCTACGTCCTTAAGAACATTCAGTCACATTCAAGCAACCAAATAACAGCTTTGTTTATAATTTCTCATTGTACCTTTTCCAAGGAAGATTGCCTTCCTTTTATCACCTCGTTGTGAGAGCCAAGGCATCCGAGTAGGCAATGTGGGATTAAAAGACATTTTCGTCCTTTAGTCACTTAAGTCACTTTATAAAATAAAGTACTTAGAATTAAAATATTAAAGTGACTTTATAACAATACTTTATAAAATAAAGTATCCCAACTATATAGTCTGACTCAAATATATAATAAATGTCCGTGTAGCGCCTGTGACTGACTGGCATCCTCTGAAAAGCGGCCATTAGACTATCCGGATGGCGAGATAGGCTAATCCGGCATAAAATTGCATTACTGCAGAGAAGGGGACATTACATTAAACATAGTGAATGCAAATGCAGTGGCAGAGAGGTAAGTTGCGGCCATTAGTGCATATGTTTCTCAATGACACACTAAGTCTTTCCAGCAGTAGTCAGAACTGATTATGTCATCTAGATTGCTGAAGATCACAGTAATGTTTTTGCAGATAGAGCATCACACTTGACGCCAATTACATATGATTGGTGCATTCCAAGTTGCAACATATACATATCAGAGTAGCAGGAAATCGCAGCAGCCGGTAAGTTGTGAGTATGCTGCCCACACAAATGATATCACAATGCTCATATAATGAATATTCCAATTGCTTGTGTAGATGGGGCAGTCAATCACAAATCACAGATTGCACTGTATTGAGTCAGCTAGCAATTCACATGACAAGATCACATGTACAACACATAGACATTTCACTGTGGATGATTATTCATGAATACTTTTCACAAGATTGAAACATGAAGATCGTAGGTGCTTTAACGGTAATTGCAGATTGTAAAATGCAAGCGTTCAAGTATATTGGTGCTTTAGATCTCCTATTGCCAAGTATGAATTCCAACATCTATCATCATAGAGAATCACCTTGAACTCATCAGCAGATCGCATGTGTGAGATTCTTGAATCGCAATGTATATATATAATTTACAATAATCAAATCCTCATATATATGAGGTAGAACAATTACAATGCAAGGTTGGCCTCTAAGGCCGACCTTGAAATTACAATAAAACCTTTCATTTGTATTGACGATATAATTGGGCCCATCACATAATTAATTCAATTTATATTATTTTAATTATTTTAATTCTCTAATTAAAATAACTACCATAAATAAATTATTTAATTCTCCAATTAAATAATTTAATCTCTATATTAATTTAATTCTCTAATTAAATAATAAATTATTTAATTCTCTAATTAAATAATAAATTATTTAATTCTCTAATTAAATAATAAATTATTTAATTTTCCAATTAAATAATTTATTCTCACATTATATTATTTAATTCTCCAATTAAATAATTACTTCATCCAATCTCACAATTAAATATATTATTATTTAATTCTCCAATTAAATAATTAGTTCATTATTTTAATTCTCCTAATTAAATTAATAAATTATTTAACTTTCCAATTAAATAATTAATCTCACAATAGATTATTTATTTAATTCTCCCAATTAAATAAATAATTAATCCATCCATAGATAATATTATTTAATTCTCCAATTACATATATTATTTAATTCTCCTTAATTAAATAATTAATGTATTTAAATTATTTAATTCTCTCAATTAAATAATTAATTCATTATTTTAATTCTCCTAATTAAAATAATGTGAAGCTAGAATCCGATCTAGCTACCAAACATTAACAGATATCATAGTCCTACCCTCCCCAAAATTGCTTGTCCTTAGGCAATTACATGTTTCCTCATTATTTGGTAACTTAAGGCAAGTTGTCTCTCATTTTCTAGAGATGATCCTAGGCCATATTTTCCTAAAATCAGGTTCTCAAATTATCTCTCTAGCTTTTCTATAATTCTAGATAAACCAATTTGAACAACACTTGGGATGTACTCTTGAAAATACAAACTGAATATATGAGGACATGAAGCATACACATAATACACATTGTTAGATTTCTTTTTATTGAATAGAATTATTTCTTTCTTTATCCCTTTACCCTGTAGGATGGCGGGATCAAGGCTCTGATACCATTTGTAATGTCCCCTGATAGGATTAGTTATTCATCTTATTAGATTTAAGTTATCTCTACGAAATTATTACCATCCATACCTACCTTATTTCTACTTCAACTCAATGAAGGAAGGATTAGGCATGTAACCAAGGTGACTAGATACCAACTACAGTAGGATGGCAGGATCAAGGCTCTAATACCATTTGTAATGTCTCCTGATAGGATTAGTTATTCATCTTATTAGATTTAAGTTATCTCTACGGATTATTATCATCCATACCTACCTTATTACTACTTCAACTCAATGAAGGAAGGATTAGGCATGTAACCAAGGTGACTAGATACCAACTGCAGTGGGCTCCCTCAAAGTTTACAGATCCAAGCCCTTAGCCTATCTTGGGATTATGCCCGCAAGGCGCTCAGGGTTGCTGATCCCTACCCTATCTTGGGACATATAGCATTTGCTTGGATTTATACAAGCCCCTCCTTGGACACATTTTTGCTCCTTTCTTCTCATGCCAAGATAGTAATAAGTTCTGAGTATATATATAATATATATATATAAATCTTGTGTATTGTATGTGTATGTAGATATAATATATATGTCTGATTATTATTATTATATATACATATTTATTATAAATATATTACTTTATATATTTATGTTTATAAGTGTACTCTCAATAGCATGTATACATAGCATCCTATGACTCAACATCTACTCCAAATACATTGCAACCTTTCTATTATATTATACTTACAGCATAGTATTTGATTTATTTAGATTATCTTATTCTTTCATATTTCTTACTCTTGAAGAGTAATAATTATATTCTATAATCCTTATTCTTGGTGATCTTCCCAGATCGATGCCTTTCTGATCCATATGATCAGTATCAAATATAGTTCCTTTTTATTATCCCAAATCCATATTGATGATCCTAGATAGAATGAGTTTGATCTCTATCTTATACATTGCACCTCTTCATAACAAATCGGTTCTCTTAATTCCATCACACCCCTTTTTCTAATTAATAATAATGTGGATTGGTTGCAACTTGCGATTATCCTTAATCGTACCTTTCCAAAGCATAACAAATCGGTTTGTGATAAAAATGATATTGAATTGTCTACTTGTATAATTGCTGTCTTCCGTGTAGAAGATGCTGCCGCTATCATGCTCATTCATTATCGATTGCTGTTTATTCCATACTGTATTTCTTTATAAACAGTCAGGCTGCTGACCTGTCAAACATTATCTCTGCTTCCCGGTTCTTGTATCTGCTGGTTTGTGAAATATTAATATTTATTAAGTTGTTGCTTAGTCATAATTGTTTTATCTATGATTCATTAAACTTGCGATTATATTATATCATGCTTTATTATTATTTATTTTTATTATTATAGATATTCATCAATAGTGTTATACATATATTGATCAATGATATTAATAACATATTGACTAATATTTTTATTCATATCAATAATTGTCTTAGAGACTTTTCAAAATTATATTATTTATAATTTATGATATTTTATTATTATTAAATCTTATTTCAAATTGGGGATATCACACTGGAGAACTTTATTTAATAAAGTGACTTTACTTTCACTTTATTTTATAATTAAATTAATCAATTCAAGTCATTCCTTTTATAATAATATTAATTTTTGGACAACTTAATCAATTAATTTAATTAAGTAACTTAATATAAATTTAGGGACATCACATTACCAATGCTATAGGAGAAATATTAGGTATAGGTTGATGCTCTAGTGAGATATGAAGATTGAAAGCTAGAGCTTTCATTTCTCAAAGGAATTGAAGGACTAGTTCTAGACTGCTCATTGACAATGTTGGCTATGTTACAAAATAAAAGAAAGTTTTTGTTTCCTTTACATTAACATCTCAACTAACTATGACTTTGTTTGTGGAAATATTGATGAGTCCATTTGTGATAGGTTGTTTACTAAACCCAATAAAGAAACATTAGGAACTCCTAGAATCTAGTTTACCTTTTTAAGCTATTAGGAACCAAAACATATGCAGTTGAACCAAAAATGTGAAAATGTGTTACCTTTGGTTGTAGCTTGGACCACAATATTTCAACTGTAAAATCTTGGGATCTTGGTGATCAGAAAGTGCTGGAATTCATGCGTTGAAACTCAAAGATTGGCAAGATGTCTAAAAACTCATTTTGGGACATTACAATCAAATGTGGGATGAACCAAAAACAAATACCACCAAGTAGTTGCATCAAGCGCACACATAAATTGTCCAAATTCTGGATTGTAAGTTAGGAGTCGAAGGTTTCTTCATTTTGCCATTATACTTTGCAGCAAGTGCACACATAAATTGTCCAAAATCTGGCTTAACCTTTTGCATTTGTCCCATTTCTTTTTGCAACAAATGTGAATTGACTTTTACAAAGGTGAGACTCTACCTCTTTGCAAATAGATGCTCCACCTCTACCTCTTTGCAAATAGATGCTCCACAATAGTATCAAATGATGGTGGCAAACTATTGATGACTGAAACAACCATATCATCTTCATCTGCTGGTTTACTGACAATAAAGAGTTGATCTCTTAGGTCTTTCATCCTAAGTAGATGCTTTGATAACAACTCATCATCAACCAACTGTGTGCAAATCAATAAATTTTTCAAATGTAGGACTCTACATTTTTTAGAAGTTCGATAAATATTTTTTCCGAATCTCCTAAAGATCAGTTGCAAAAGTGGCATTCCAAACTTTTAGTATCAAGTCAATAAAAGTAAACAATTTTAACAATAAGTCTTCTTCATGACGTTTAGCAAAATTTGGAAGATATGAATTTGTTTTGGTTTCTGTTTGTAGGATTGTTTAATCATAATTCATATATTCATTAATGATGGGTATTTTGTGACTCCTGACATAAAATTTGTTGCCTATCATTTTTTGGGCATTGCGCAAAACAAAATCTTGTATATTGGCCTACTGAAGAATTGAAGACCAATGAACAATCCTTTTGCAAAACTTCCAGACCCTGATAAAAAATTGAAGACTGATGAAGATCCTTTAGCAAAAAAGAGCACCAAATTTGTATGTTTGCAGCAAACAATTGCATAGGATACACGCTAATACTAAGAGGGTGGGGAGGGGGGTGAATCAGTATTAGGACAAATTTTAACATTTATTTCAAATCTGCAAATATAACTTCAAAAACATCGAGCAAACAACACATGTACAGAAATTATGTGGAAAACCCCTAAGGGGAAAAAAACCATGGCAAAATATTGCTTTTATTAACTTCTTACAAACTGCAGGCAAGAACCCACATAAGACACCGATCTTACAAACATGAGCTCCAACTCACTAGAAGCACCAGTTCCCTTTGGCACTAGAAGCTTATCCATATGGCTAATATGAAGAGCACATGGTAATACTGAGAGGGTGGCGGGGGGGTGAATCAATATTAACAATTTTTTTAACATTTATTTCAAATCTGCAAATATAACTTGAAAAACATTGAGTAAACAACACATGCGAGAATAAAGAAATTACATAGAAAAGCCCCAAGGGAAAAAAAATCACGGCAAAATATTGCTTTTATTACCTTCTTACAACTTGCAGGCAACAATCCACATAAGACACCGATCTTACAAAGATGAGCTCCAACTCACTAGAAGCACCGACTCCCTCAAGGCACCGACCTCCAATAAACTTTGCTTGAAAAAAAATGTGTACACTGCTAAAAAAAAACTTCTTTATACTTTGCTCAATCTTCATAAAATGTACTTCCTTTTTTTTTTCATCACACTTTATCTCTGATTTTAAATCACTAAAAAATCTTCTTAAACTGCACTTTGTTGATGTATAGCTTCAATCAGAAAAAATATATTAGACATTATTATTATGAGAATAGATCAATTATGATATATCAATATATATATAATAATAATAGATATTATTATTATTATATATACATTCATATATATACATATATTTATTTATTTATTCATATTCTGAAATTATAATCTTTCCTCATAATAATAATGTTCTGATCAAATTAACATCACACATGTAAATCCATAAGAATCAAACAAAATGCATATAATACTCATATCGGTTATGCCTTTGTAAAAACACCGACATTCATAACACCCGATAATCTTGGTTATTCCTAACACACGATAATGTGTTACACAATCGGTATTGTTAAAGAGCCCGATCGGTATTAGTTTTGAGCCCGATTGATATTGGTATGATATTGGGCATGTTGTGTATATTGAAGTTGCATCGATGGGTAATTATAATTGAGGTTATGAAGAGACATGGCATTATAGAGCCATGTCTCCTCAAGGAGACATGTCTCTATAGTGACATGTCTCTCATATATATATGATCATTTGCTGATTGATCAAAGGCAAACATATACAACAATTGAATGCAAGTCTAATACATATTCAATCAGCAACTATAAGAAATTCTGTAAATATTCATTATCAGCTAAGTAGCCGATCCTGGTTCTGGTTCGGATTCGGGTTCGAGTTCAGGGATTCGGCAAAATTTTTTTTGGGCCAGATCCTGGTTCCGCGGGTATATATATATAGACATTTTTGAAAAAAAAATAAAAAATATATATATATATATATATATTATTAATTTATATATGTATGTATATTCATAGATTCCATACATTTAACATGTCAATGCTCATTCATCATTAGTTCAAAACTTCAAAGTTGAAACATATAATGATAATAATAAGTTAGAAACGTGATTCTCATATGACATAATGATAAAATGATAAATCCATAATTGTTAGTATATGATTATATCATATTCATACTTTGCAAAAGTCTCAAATTGTCATTACATGATTAAAATTTAAATCACAAGCATAAAAGGGTCAAATTAGGGTTTAGAAGGGTCAAATTATGTTTAGTTTGACTTTATTTATTAAAAAAATAAAAAATAAAAGTCAATGTGGGCCTGTTTTTGGACGCCCAGATTTTGGATTCCGGCGGATCCTTCTGGATTACTGTGGATCCTCCCGGATTCCTCCAGGGTTTTGGAATGGAATCCGCTGAGGAACCCATAGAGAACCCGGATTCCATTCCAGAACCCTGGAGGAATCCAAGAGGAATCCGAGAGGAACCAAGATCCGGATCGTACCAGAACCAGGATCTAGGCCTCAACAGAGGAATCCGGTAACAACATTTCATATATATAAAATTGAAGTATCATCATTGTCTAAATCTGAAAGAAGAAATATATATATTAGTGAATATAAATAGATAAAAGAAAAGTAAAAATTTGCATCTATTTCTCAATCTGATCACAAACTTCAACACACTTTCCGTAAATTACTAAAAAATCATCTTCTTAAACTGCACTTTCCTTGATCACTAAAAACTATCCATAAAACTCTCCAAGAAAAAAAAACTACTAAAAATGGTGCTGCTATTTGGATTCTCTAATAGAGGATTTCTAAAATATCATGGGCGCCCAAACCTGATCATGAAACCTTATCAAATCTTCTTGTATATCTGCATAAAATCTTTTTTAATTACACATTAAATCTTTCTTTTTGTGTCATATTAAATCTTTCTTTTTATGACACATTAAATCTTACTTTTTATGACATAAATCAGATTTGGTTTATCCTATCATATCCTCAAGCATTTTTTTCTTGTTTTCTTCTAAAAGTAACTGCCAACTTTATGTGATTTGCTGATAGTGTGAATAGGGTTCTTTAGCTATCTAGTTTTTTTAAACTAGTTCTCCTCTATAGCTCTCTTCACACTTAGTTAAGTTTTCTTACAAATTTTTTCACTTCGTCCCATTTTTAGTCTTATTGTGAGGTTTTCACACCATCGCCTCATTGCAAATGGGGATCCGCCTCTTTTCGCTTGGCAGTAAGGTAGTTGTCCCAAGTAGTCCTAGTTTAGTGACAATTTTCAAGTCTTTAAGTCTAAGAGATGAGTTTGAGCAACTTTGGCTCACTAGGGAGTCAAGTCAGTTAGGGATACGAGTGAGAGCTGAGCCAAGCTAGTGAAGGATGTGGAATTGAAGTTAAGAGATTTGTGATGAATTTAGCCAAAGCGTAAAAGATGAAGTGAAGACGCAAAGCAATAAGAGATGGAGTTTTAACTTGAAAAAGGACACCGATGGGAGGGTGCTGATTATTGAAATTTTTTAGGATCTCCCAAAATCTAGAATCTCCATTATAACTCCTATGAATCCGAAAGCACTCTCAAACATCTTGACAGTATATACATAAAATATAACTTAAATTATAAGAAATTAAAAATATGTGACTTAGATGTTATATTTTATGTGTTTCACCCACCAAGCTTGAGAATCTTCATCGAGACCCTTGGAAGTTGCCTTGGAAGTTGTCCTGAGAGTAGGTCAGAATCCGACTTGGTCTCAAGAGTCCAGTCCTGACAGCTAGTAGATTGCCGCCCTCTTCTCCTCGCCTAGTCTCGACGCCCCTTCAATATCCGCCCAAGTCTAGATGGTTTCCAAGTAACTACAAGGTGAGATTCAAGTGCAAACTAATGAAGAGAACTAAGAGGAATGAATTAGAAGATGAATCAAGTGAAGTAGTCCCGAGAGGAGGTCGGAATTCAACCACCTCTTAGGACTTTAGTCCCAAGAGACCCTAGATTTCCGCCCCTCTTCCATGCAAAAGTCCGGATAGCTAGTGAAATTCTGCCCAAGTCTAGGGGCAATCCAATGCAAAATTTCAACTCTAAGGTGATGAAAATGATGGAAATTGAGGATGAAAGATGAAAATCAATCAAAATCTTGGAGATGGGTGTGATGACATGTAACTGATTGAATGTTTGAAGATATTAAGTTGATGATCTTGCAAGACATTAAATCAGTTAATGTATTGTATTGTCATTGATGTCAACTTGATTTAATCTGTATGGTCATGGAAATACTTCTAAAAGACTTCAAAGAACCGATGCATCAAGACTATGCTATCAAGTAATGCATACAAGTCAAGTATTCACTAAGTGACTGCATACACCGACGGTCAGAGTGAAAGAGCAGAGTCACAGTGTTACCCGACAAGCTAATGCACAACATTACCGACGAGCAAAGTTTCAATGTTGCCCGACGGAGAAAACAAAGGACGGAGATCCCGATGACAACTGAAGTCACACCGTCGAAACAGTCAGTTATCACCGATGACTAACTGAAGTGTTGACCGACAGAACAAAGAGTTCAGAAAACGACAAAATGCTTAGCTGTCAAGAAGCTAAAGATAGAGTTAACGAATACTTATCATTGTTTTAATTATCCAGATAAAGCCGAAGATAAGTAATTGATTTAAAGCTGATTTGTCCAGCTGGCAAGAAGATCTCTTTGAGATAAATTAGGAGTTTTGCTTTAAATCTATTAGCAAGAATTGTGGAACACGCCAAGAATCAAGAAAGCCAAGAAAAGAGGAAATCATGTCTATATAGAGACAAACCCAATTCATTACGAATTGTGGGGGTGAACAAGTGAATAGAGGAGAGATGCTAAAGAAAATTTGATGGAGAAGAAAGTCTTCATTCAGTCCTGATCAACAAGCTAAAGGAAGAGCTAGATTCTGCAGACACCGACGAACAGTGAGACAAGCATCACAGAGCAAAGCAAGTGTGGAGCAAAGGTATATATTTGATTATATTGATCAGTGAAGTAATGGACCTACAATAGATCTGAAAATATGCAATTGAGTTGTATGTATGAACAAATCATTAGTGTTTCAGTTTAACCGTTGAAGCATATAAGCCTCTTAACAGAGCAGGACTTAAAAGTCTTTTACAATTGAGATACATCACAAGGAGTATCAAAAAGTTTGATCACAAAAGTAGCATTGGATATGCCTGATACCTATTGACATGCCAAGTGAGTGTTTGATCAAGGATGGTAGCATTAGATGCCAGATACTAGTTGACAAACTATTTCTAAATCCTCTAACAAGGTCACACTTAACTGTGTGTTTGTAACCTTTAACAGGGTTGGCTCTTAACAGGGCTCACTTCAGAAGAGTGAAAATTTTAGGTACTGGTCCCAGTGGTTTTTACCTTAACAGGGTTTCCACGTTAAAATCCTTGTGTTATGTGTTTATGGTTTATCACTTTACTGTTTTACATTTCACATATGCATTTCTGGATTTATCGGTATACTCTACATATTTACTGTGTTTCGGTAAATAAGTTTACTGCTTATCAGTAATCATACATAAGAGAGATTAGCAAAGCAATCCGACAAGTAGAAAATTGATTAAATTATTTGAAGGCATACATCTTGTAGGGCAGAAGATAACTTGAGACATAATTAGTGGTTATAAGTTTTAAGGGTTGATTTAAGGATTAAAATTTGAGGCCACTGATTCACCCCCCCCCCCTCTCAGTTATTACTAACAGGGTGATGAGATTTGGAAGATGAATATGGATGGAAATCAGATGTTGGTGAATTTCAATTGATCAAGGATGCAAATCAGAATGAAAAATCATGTAGATGAGCCTTAAAAATGATCTTGAAACATGAAATATAAACTGCGACGACTGAATTGACAAATTGGAAACCATGTAAATGAGTGAGTAGTCCTGACAAGAGGTCAGAATCCGGCCGCGTGCCAGGATTTCAGTCCTGACAGCATGTCAGAATTTGATATGGTCTCATGACTTTTGTCCTGACAACCTCCAAATTTCCGCCCAGCTATAAGGCCTAATGAATTCGACTTTTGGGGATATGTTTGTCATTTCAAGTCATTGGAATTGCTTAATCAAGTCAGCCACCTCGAGGAAGCACCTAAATTCAATTAGATTCAAGTTGTAAACCTCAGATTTTTCCAAGGCAAAAGCAAGTTTAGAAAGATCAAGTTCTTGCAGATTCAAAATTATATGACTAAATCCTTTGATTGGGTTCTCATTTTGTCATGATGTGATCAGATTTTGAAGTTAGAAAAAATTAATCTTTCATGTTAAATTAGGCGAAATACTCAATGAAATTGTATAAGTAGAGTGATTTCCTCTAAAATTTCACTTCTTAGCATCAAATGTTGATTTTAGGAAGAAGTATAAAATCCAAGCTTTTGACAAGGAGAGGTTGATGGAAGAGATGAAGGTAAGAGGAGGCTATGGCAAGATTTCATGGAGAGGACAATAAAGATGATGCTCAAAGTTGAAGGTGCAAACTCAAAGAACGAGATCAAGATAGAGTTCAGATAGCAAAGAACAAGGAGAAAGAACAAATTTGCAAGCCTACAAGTGAAAGCAATCATCACCAACTTGGATTCCCATCGGAAATCGAAGTTCACTTTGAAGGATCCAGCTACATGAAGTACTTTATTTTTTGAACGCCAAGGCCAAGAAATTAAGATTTCAAGTACAAGTTCGAGAGCGGTCAATGAGAATATTTTCAAGGATGAAACGCTCGTGTAGATGAAACAATTTAGTGCCATCACCATCAAGCTAAGGTTGGAAAATGTTGAGTATCAAGAGATATTTTCTCATCATCAAGAGATATTGATCAAGTTTATAAGATAAAGCATACTGAGGTGGCGCCCACTCATCTTCGACCAATCTGAAAGCTCCAGTTGCACGTGTCCAAGCACATTCAATCAGATCATGCCTAGTGTACATGTAGAAGACATCTAATGCCTCTACTGAACCTATTTTCTGATTGGTCAATAAAAGCAATCTAATTTTCTTATGAGCCCACATGGTGGTGCTTTCATGTTATTGGATGAGCATTTAATGCTTGTAATAGTTAGGTATACTAGGGCTATGTTAGAGAAATCTTGGCCCTTGATCTTGAATTGATTTTTCGCCCTTCATTGTTATTGAACTCATTATTTTTAGAGTAGAGTAGGAGGGGAGACCTGGAGAAATTGTTGCTATGATACTGCCAAATTGTTCTTAATTTATTGTTGGTCTTCATGATGGATTGTTTGTATCATTTTGGATTGCATGGTTTCTAGATTTCCTCACTTAGTTTAGGATTTCATTTCATGTTGGTTAGAAGTAGTGTTTAATTGATTGGAATATATTTTGGATGCATATTTGGTGGACTCATTTAGACTATACCACTAGCTGCTTATTGATTGTAAATATTGCCTTGTGTGGTCAAATGACATATTTATGAGCTTTACTTCGATTATTGCTTGCACATTGACATGCATCGATGGATGATGTTAATGGAATGGTAATAGTTTGAACATTTTACATTCACCTTAGGAGATTGCACTAGCTTGGTTGATGTTGATGGCTAAACTAAGTCTAGTAAGAGTCACAAATACATTCACAATCCTTTGCAATTTGTTTGGTTATAAGAAGTTTAAGTAGTTGATGTCCATTGAATGAATAGCGTAAGTCCCCGTGTGATAACCAACATCATTATAACTGAGTTAAGTCCACAATAAGAAGGAACCTTGAGGTTGTCTGATTTGATCACACAATCCATATACATTGTTTAGCATATAAGCATCCTTATTCAAGAGAGAGTCGGAGATTTGGTGTTTCATTATGGAATACTAAGTATTCGATTCTGCATGTTGTAGTGGCATAAAACTCACATCAACAAGTCTCTTTGGTGGAATATCCTATGTATACCCACCTCTTGCTCTCTCATTTTTATTGTATGCTTTGCATTCTCTTGAGTTGAATACAGTTTATTTGGCTCATTTCTGATTTCTTGCTTTGCTTTCCTCCATTCGTTTGCATTCTTGGATTGAAATCTTACATTTGCTTTCCTTTCTTTTCTTGGCAATGCTTACCTTCTTTTAGCAATATCAAACATTGGGTGAATTCTTTCTAACACAGTAGCATATTCTTTCTAACAACAGTTTCTTATGTCTTTTGCATGTATCAAGCTTTGATATCAATGACAATTATCTAACATAATGTTCATTTGCAATTTAGTTCAGTGCTCATCGTATGGTAACCCTTCATCCATAATGTTCACTGTTCTTTCATACAGTAAATTTTCTCCTTAGACAGCGGGTTTGACAGAATTTGACTGGAGATTTCTTCTTCTTCGGATCATAATTACCTTTTTGGACACTGATTTAATGGTAATTGGACAAACCTCCTTTGACAACAATCCTCCCTTCAATATTCTTCTCAATCAGTCTACCTTGTCCAAGGGCATTCTTGTTCTGGATCAGCATACCCTTCCTAGGGGTTATGTGGTTTAATACTAAAAGTTGGAAGAATGAATGCATGGCGTTTGAGAGATTTGGATGACACACACTTCAATGTGTGGTTTGTATCTATTACTTCATGGAGAAGTTACAAGATGGTTTTAAATTAATTGTAAGTTATCTTTTAGACATAACTACTAAGGTGTTTTTGCATTATTAATATAAGCAATAAATGTCAATCTACTAAGGGTGGTCTAACATCATAACTAATAATGTGAGGATCCCATCTTGAGATTACCATTCTATTTGACTAGCTATTTGTTCAACTTCAATATTTCTTGAAAATTGGCAGAAGAATGAGCCTGGTTTAAACAATTTTATTACTACTCAAGGAATCACCTCCAGGTAATGATAAATCCTTGCTACTTAAATTTTGCATACTATTTACTATCATATTCTGCAAATTATCCAATTTTTGATAAAGACTCAATTCTGTTTTTTTTTGAAGCAATGACTTTTTGGATGGTAGAATCTTTCATCAGTTGACATCTTCCTTCTTTTCCTTTTTAAAGAATATCATTGCAAAGTTTAGATTTCATATTCTCTCTATCATTGTCTACCCAAGTCAAGACCTGGTTTGGTAGGATTTAACATGTAATGAACAAATTTTAACACTAAAGATTCCAAACACAAATTTTAGCTGTCATGTTGTATGATACCAGCATACACAACACAGCAATCAATTTTTTTCTTAATTACAATCACATAAAGCAAAATATGGGTGTTAAATCAACTGCAATTAGAGAAATATATGTTAGACATGTCTAATAAGCACACTTATGCATTTTACAGCAGCCGAGATCTTTTCCAAATATCTTGAAACATGAGAAGTTGCTTTTAGGAAGATTTGTATTTTATTCTTTAATTGGGAACTAGTCAAATTGTGAGTGCAAATACAAGGAAAAAGTATTCATTTTGCATACTAAACTCTTTGAGAGGCTATGAAGTATGAATTAGTCCTTGAGAGGCTGATTTCTAAACTCCATGCAGGGAAGTATTCAGATATGCCAAGCAAGGCTGATGAATGGTTCCAACAAGGGAAGCTGGTAAGTGTTTTCTCATAAAAGTGTGGTTGCATTTTGCATTTTCTTAGACATAAATGCAACTAGAAAACTCAAATGAACTATTCTCTTATCTTCCCAGACTTAAATATAATATCTTTATTACCAGTATTTCAGTAAAAGCCCTTTGTATTTGGGTCCGGTTTGAACTTGGAAAGAGCCTAGGCAAACCCGCCCCTTAAAATTAGGTATTTAATATATTTCTCTTTTTTGATTGGGTAGTTGGCCAAGGCATAAAATGTTAGCCATAACCTTAAAAGTACCATCTAAACCATTTGAAACCACAAAAATGAATTCATTTTATGTCATTTTAATACAAAAGACAAAAACAAATCCTTCTTGCTTGTTATTTACACAAATACAATTGAAGATCGGTCATTGAAAGTTCCAAAGTGGTTGGGTTGTTATTCCTATGCATGCGCAAGAGTTGATTCGCTGACATGAAGATCGTATAGGAATATTTGTGGAAAAAGTTCTTTTGTTTCTTTACTTCATATATAATTATTAATATATGAACTCCCCTAGTACCTACCTATATGGGTTTTGTTTGAGTTCTAGTTTGGGGCTTGAGGAGCCATAACCCAAAAAGTACCATCTAAACCATTTGAAACACTAAAACGAATTCACTTTACCTTATATTTAATACAAAAGACTAAAACCAACCATTTTTGCTTGTTATTTACACAAATAGAGTTGAAGATCGGTTATTGAAAGTTTTGAAGTGGTTGGATTGTTATTACTATGCATGTGCAAGAGTTGATTCGTTGACATGGAGATTGTAGAGGAATATTTTTGGAAACATAACTTATTTTGGTTTTTACCTTCATATATATATATATGTATGTGAATCCCCCTTGTACTTGTATGGGTTTCATCTATGCTACCAAATTCTTCCCCGGCAACCCCAAAGTCTGGTCCGGTTCTTGCAAAAGTGTGGTCCTTATCATATTCTTGCAAAAGTCTGCCGAAATTCTGGTACACAAACCCGACACAAATTTTGCTGTTTTAATGGTGAATTTGAAAATCTGTGGCAGGACCCAGGCTGAATTTGGCCAAGAAATGGATTTTTTTGACTGTTTAAAGTTTTTTTGGGTCTATTTTAGTCAATCCAACCCTCCCAACCCTAAGATAGACCACTAAAAAGGCCAAAAAGGTAAAACTATGTAATTTGGACTAAACCATTAATATATATGGCGGTGTATTTTGGTATGTTGCTTTACTATTAGCATAGTGGTGTATGAACTTATTTGCTGCATATATATATATATATATATATATATATATACACGGACGAACCCAAAATGAATTCGAACCCACCCTCAAAAAATTTTGAACCAAATTTTGAACCTGCATCTGAACCCGAATCCGAACCGGCAACTTAGGGTTTCGTTTGAGTTCTAGTTTGGGGCTTTGGTAATGGCCCCATTTTCAAGTTCTTTGGTCTGCAATTGGTTTTGTCATCTTGGGTATTTGTTGACTCTATCAGAGTGGTTGTTTGACGTTACCAGTGAGCTCAGATGGTCAAGATATGATGCGTTAGATATTATTTTTGGCTTCCGGGTGTATTTTCCATGGCTCTTGGAGAGAGTGTTTGTTTATAGTAAGTCACCTAATCAGGTCTGATTCTCATTATTCTTCATCCAGATCACTATTGCATAGTTAGTTTTTGATTCCTATGCATTTTGACCATTTCCGTAAAATTGGGTGTGATATTGAGCTATATTTAATTAATTTTGCTAAGGTTGCCATTTATTTAAATATTTTAATCGGCACCTAAGTGCGATTGTTTGTTGGAACCGGGATGGAAAGTTTTAAATGTTGGGACCCTGAAAAGTGACTTTAAGTGCCGAAAATCTCTTAAAAATGGATTAAATCACTTTTCTGGGATATAAACTTTATTTTATTAATAAAAAGCTTTTATAATGGAATTTTCCAGAAAATTCTTGAATTTTTTTATAAAAAGGGGGTTTGAGAGCTCATTTGACATTATGCAGTTTATTCTTTTTCTTTGATTTTGAGTGCGGTTCATCTCAGTCTCTAGAGTATGAAAGCCCTCTTGGGAAAATGTTCTTAGCGAAAGGTATATTTGGTTTTGCATGAACCTTTGGCTGTTGTGAGTGCTTTTAGGAACTTTTGCATGGTATTAGAGCTCTAGATCTAGAAGCGTCTTTATCTTGTTTGGGAGATTTTTGCCAAGATTGTTCATATTGTGTATCTTTGAGCAAAATTGATCCCACTGTTGAGTCTTCAAGGTCCAAAAAATTTAGATCAATTGTAAACTTGGTAGGGATTGTTGTCCATGCTTGGTACAGGTTTTATGAGGGTGCTCCATTGGCGGTTGTATAGAAGTCACTCGTACAACACTATATTTTTCTGTTTTTTGAAAGTAATGATTTTTTGTTTGGGTTATGGCATATAGTTTTAGACTTTATGAGCAGAGTTGAGCAGACTTTTGTTTCAGATCCTTTTTAGCAGAAACTTTGAAGAGTATAAGAAAACTTAGAAGGTGATTTATTGCAGACCTTAAGGGTGAATATTCGCAGACCTATGAGCAGAGATTCTTGAAAATCATAGGCAAATTTATGGAGCTTGTTGAGTAGATTTGTGAAGCTATTTTAGATCTGATTCAAGGAGATTTAACATTTATCACTTTATTATCTTTTGGAGGTTGGTGCCTCGCTTTCAAAGAGATTGGTGTCTCTTACTAAGTTGGTGCTCAATTGTGGGGATTAGTGTCTCTAGTGGGTTGGTGCCTACAAAATAATCTAGAGGGCATTGGTGTCTCATCTGTTTTTGTGCATACAAAACTTGTATGAAGTTTCTAATACAAAAGCAATATTTTTCTGTGGTTTTCTCCCACAAGGGTTTCCATGTAAATTGTGTGTCCTAAGTGTTCCTACTTGTTAGATCTTGCATTTGTTGTTGATTGAGTTTTTGAAGTATTGCTACTGTGACTAGTCAAGTGTTGAAAAGCAAAAGTTTGTTAATATACCGATTCCCTCTGTAATCTCCCCTTTTTTTGGGACATTAGAAAATTTAAAAGCCAACTTCATAAAATGTTCAAGGTGATTTTACTGGAGCTAATGCAAGATGTTAAATGACATTTTTAATATTTAAAAGAGGAAGAAGACGAAAGACAGAAATGGGAATGTGAAGAGTCACCAGGTTGTGCTTAAAGAAGAAAGAGGAGCTCATTTCAGGAATGCTTGGTTATTAATTTTGGAATTGTCTCTTGGAGATTGGAAGCTCTTAGCTTTAGTTTCTTTTCAGCCTTGAGGACGAAAACCCTTTTGGCCTAAAGGTGGATTGGACGTAGCCCTAGTTCATCAGCAGTGTGGATTCACATCAAAATTCACCATTGAGTTTTCAGGTTCTTCTTGCATCCAGCCTGACTGTATTTGCTGTTTATAAGATTGAATTATTTTCTTAGTTATTGTATTGCTGATGTAAAATACAATAATGGTTATTTCTGATGGGTTTATTGCTGGTTATTTATTGGAATCTCTGTATATGTTGCAAAGTTCATTATTGAATAAATTCTGGAAATTATTTGGAGTTGTGAAAACAATATCCCACCCGGGATATTTCACCCCCCCCACCCAATTCCAGTATAATCATGTTCTCTTCATGTTACCATCAGATCATCGGGTGTAAGATCCCATACGAATTTTACCCAAATTTTCACTTTTCCTTTCTCAGTAATTTGTCAACCATTTTGTGTGTTCCCCGAAATGTAAAGATGTGTAGCAGAGTTATGTGTTTAGATGTGAATAAGCTTTCATTCAATAAGGACATTGTATGACCCAAGAATAAATAATGCAATATTGAAGATACAAGAACAAATATAAATATTCAAAAACTTGGCATTTAATTTTTTCTATTGCTGATGAAAGATATACAACAATGCCCAGAAACTTGACCCTACTATTGTTGTTTTTAAGATCAGATTATAATAATGTAGATATGAGACACTTCAAACAAAATGACACAGCAAACAGCCTGGGAAAACCTTCCAACTTGAAGGTGAAAAACCCAGCAATAACTACTTCATATATGTATTAAGATGAATGATTACAATATGGTCAAATTCAAGATCATTCACAAGTCAGATCTGCTGCAATAATGATACTGCTAAATATAATATATACTGACCACTGTTTATGAATGATCTAGATATCGATCACCCTTAATAATAAATGTGCCTCTGCATATATATGTGATGATCTGCCTGATATAGATATGATCTTTCTCTGTACAATGAATATATATCGATCTCTATTTGTATATCTATCTGCTATACATAAATATCTCTGAATATGGATGTCGATCTGCTCTCTCTTTATATATCGATCTCTGCTATAATATATCTCCATGTATATATGACGATCTGCTCGTTATATGTATCGATCTGAGTATATACCAATCTGAATGTGCCGATCAGTATGTGTCTATCTATGTATGATTCTCTGACTGCGATGGTATTTGTTTTCAATTGTGCTTCTTATTCGATGATCTCCTCAAATGAGATCGAACACCATATTATATATGAAAGGCACCCTTTATGAAGTGACGTGACTTGTCCATGAAAGGTGGTGAACTGAATAGATTGGATAACAACTATTTAGTAAATATGAATCGCAGGTATATTAATCATTTATATAAATGAATTGTTAATATAAAATAAATCGCTGATTGATAATATAAATCGATAATATATAAATTGTTTTTCATAAATGTCTAAGGCCGATAGGCCAATTATATGTTTACGTCAGCCTGTGGATTCCGACCACAGCTACAAAATCAACAACTACGACAGGGGAAAGAAAGCAGCACTTAGATATTACAAATAATCGCCGAGTTCAGAAAGCATTGTATAATCTTCACCACACATACAGATTTTGCACTTTCGTGGGTAGACTTAATGATCCCTGAAGCCACAAAATGAACTCAGTGATGCCATCTACAAATCCTCAGCAATAATAATAATAGCCCGAGACCCTTCAATCGTTATCCAAGAATGCATTGTTTTGATTCATCAACAACAAATCATTCCCTTGACTTAATGCAAGTGTACAAAACTCCTAGTGATGGCTAAAAACTCCCACACTTGACCACAAAGTATTTGGTGAAGGGAAAGAGACTGAGATGTCACCTTCAGCCAATAATTGCCTCTATCTACACCATTAATGCCACGTTCTCTTATGGATGTGGCGTAAGAACTAAGAATACCAACAGGATAAGTTTCAACACCTAACAACACAATTGTCTTCCTCTAGAAGTATTTACTCATAATCCTCACGCCAAACATATATAAACTAAAAATCTCCAAGTTACTATTGTCACATCAAGGGCATAGAATACGGCCACACCCACCAATGGCATCCAAGCACTCTGTAAAGTCCCCTTCTCCGTAGTAGGCTATTATGGCGCCAGATTAGTCTATCTCCCCATCCGGATAGACTAATGGCTTCTTTGAGAGGATGCCAGCCAGTCACAAGCTTTAGTGGGCGAATATTTATTATTTGGGCTCCTTTTCTAAAGTTGAGTCACCTTGTTTTATGAAGTGATATTATAAGGTCACTTTATGACTTAAAGTTACTTTATATTAAAAAGTAACTTAAGTGACTCAAGTGAGCACCTTTATCCCACATTGCTTAGTTTTTAGTGTTTTCCCTCACTTCGAGGTTATATAAAAAAAAGATACTCCTTGGGAAAAGCAGCATGAATATCATAAACAAAAGAAAAGAAAAATCTCTAGTTGCATTTGTGACTGGTTTTTCTTAAGGACGTAGCCCCTTGAGGAATTTGAGAGGTTGAGCGTAGGCCCAGCATCTCGTTAATGGTGAGATCACACATATTTCATATTGGAGATTAATTGTGTAAGTTCAGAAATCCATATTATTACATTGTATTTTGGATCAGTTCCAGCAAGTAAGGAAAACAAATATCATTCTCAGACTTTGGCGTAAACAATTCTTACATTGGCTTTGAGAGTAATAAAATAGAAATTTGTATATCCCGTGAGGAGGATTTGTGTAAGAATCGATTAACGCTGAAGCCTCCTTCCTATTGTGCACTTACCAACGTGGCTGGAAGGCAATATTCAACATTTCTTAGTATAGAGATTCAGACTAACAGCTCACGTCATTTCCAAAAGTTCATTGCCGAAAGTTATGGCGCCTTCGCCTGGGTGAGTTGATTGGTAACCGGGTGATAAAGCACGGATGGAAGATCCAGCTCGACCCGTATTGGGAGGACGACAGCTCCACGACCACATTGTATTACCCACGCCCAACCCGAGCTGTGTGGCAACGTCGTGCAGTGTAGACGGGCCTGCTCTTACGACCCCTTTGAAGAGACTCCTATCCACTCTACGGTTCGTGGTCCCAAGGTTGTAAGCGGTGAGTGTTGGTAAAGAGGTTGTGCTAGTCTCATGCACTGAACTAATGTGCTGAAGCATTCGGGAAGGCTGTAAGCGACGCACAGGATACAACCAAAAGTGTATTGCCGTGGGGAAAGGAAAGTAATGAGATGGGTGACCATTGTTGATCAGACATTACAGCAGTACTCAGCAGTTGTTCACGTCACCTCTCCACCACTCCAGACGTTTGTGGGAATTAGTCGATTACCAGGTGCATCATTTATCTTGTTTTGTATTTGATTTTCTATGAAGAAAAAATACTCTTGTAATTGCCGTGGCTGTTTATATAATTTATGATATTGATTATATGAGGAAATAGAACCAGTCTTGGAGTCTTGCATTTAGGGTGTTATTGTGTTTCATTCCTTCATTGAGAAATTTGTATAAAACACATATTTACCTTGCACAAATATTAAAAGAGACATCGATTGCTGGAAGCCATATTTTATGCAATCATTTTCAGAATAAAATTTGTTAGTAACATTTCAAGCGAGGGTTGTCTTTATCTTTGAATCTGTTGATTATAAGTAACGGGTGGTTTACATTTAGAGATGACCGTTTTTAAATCTGGAAGGAACTAGTAAGGATCATTACACACTCACCAATTTATAACATCCAACTTCAACTCAGACCCATGAATCTCCAAAAGATGGTGTCCGAAATAATAACAATAAATGATCCTCTTCTCACGTGCAGTTAGGAAGATCAAAATACTTAATCATTTCCCATGCTCTCCTGCCATGCCAGGATCCACAACTTCCAACAATGGAAGTATCAATAATCTTCAAATTCTTGAGATTTTGTCTTTGGAGAAGACATCACAAATTACCTAACCTCAATCTTTAAAGCCAACTGTAAAATCTTAGTGCCTTGCCAAAATACTAGCTAGGGAGGAATCTTTCACCATTGAAACTGATCTTCCCAAGAGGGTTTTTGTCTTCCAGAGGCTTTGATGAACCACATTTGATGTCCAGAACTACAAAGGTCTTAATCAGAGAAATAGAATAAACTACATAATCTTTATGATATCAAATGAGCTCTCATCTCCCTTTTTATAAGCCTTTTCAAGAACTTTCCAGAAAACTCCTTTATAAATCACTTTATTAATTTAACAAGCCTTATAATCTTGAAAAGTGATTTAATTCATTTTAAAACATTTTTTGGCACTTAAAATCACTTTTCAACATATCGTCATTTAAAACTTTCCATTCGCTTTCCAATGAGCTATAATACTGAGTTGCTTGATAAATTATTTCAATAAAAAAGGCAACCTAAGTAAAATTTATTAAATATAGCTTAAAATTACACCCAAGTAACAACAACGGTCAAAATGAGTAAGAATCAAAAACTGATTGCGCAACAATGAACTAATGATAATTATACTTGATCGATGACTTACTAAACAATGACTCTCCCTCCAAGAATCTTGGAGACCAAACCGTAAGCCAGAAATAACATTTGAGTGTCATATAACTATAGACCATCTGAGCTCACAGGTAACACCAAACAACCCCTCTGATCAAGCTGATACATACCTAAAAGGTTGATGTCAACTACAATGCAAGAGATCCCCAAAATGGGGACATTATAGGCCTATCCTTACCTTCATGACCATGCTAGAGAAGTATAAAATTCTCTGATATCCTATCATAAATCTTAAATGCTCATGCTTTGTCTGACTATCAGGTCATCAAGGCTCCCTTTGAGTTTCTTACCTATTGGACCTAAGATGTGGGCATCTCCACCTTTAATATCCTAACAAAGCATATATCCTTTGAACATTGGGCCTTTGTTGAACTACCTGTAATGAGATACTTCGACAGTCGGAAATGATGATGTCATCAAACTTCAGAGGAAAGGTAGTCCCTTGGGGTATCAGACTTTTGAGGATAACTTGATTGAGAGGACATGTTTGGCGAGGATGGAGGGATTTGAAGCTCCAAAAGGCCGATAAGCAATGGGGTGAATTTTAAAATAATTTGGTGGAGTTTCGGATCATTGAGGGTAGATGGAAAGAGGTATTCAAACAGGGAATGGCTAAAAGTTCAACTATGATAAGTTACATTTAGAAAATCAGCAGAGTTTTGGATTGTCGGTGGGTGGGACAATCTCATACCACATGCCAAGGATTGGAGCATTTGGGGTTTGCAAAGTCGGGGGAATAGGTGCTAAGGGATGGATGGACAAGGAAGTACGAAAGTCTAGTGGATGAAAGGTACTTAGGCTTTTAACAAACTTTTGGACTTCAACAATTGAGAAGTGCAAAGGAATGGTGTTGGGGGATGTGAAACTTCAAAACTTTGACAATGATTATAAAACCTTCAAACTTCTACGATTGGGGATGCTGAAAGGAGGTATGAATGTATGGGAAGCCCCAACAATCTGTAAAACTAACAAATTTAACACAGGTGATTTTGGAAGGATTATAATGATAGTTCAGATCGGTACAGAAGGTATGTAGGCACGAACAACCTCAAAACTCCAAAAGGGTGACAAACACACCAAAACCAAGGAAAACACCAATATGGATTTTGTCATAACAACCCCTAGTTTTTTTTTTGAAAATATTGCAACTGGAAATGAAAGTACAATGCAATAACCTTTTCACTTTCTTATCATCCAGTTCTCATGATGGGCAAGGTGAGAGCATACAGTGAAAGGATCTATAATTAAACTGAAATGCAACACCTAAAAGAAAAACACTAGGCAGTAAGTTAGCCAATATGCTTTGTAGGAAATGAAAATAAGCATCTACCACTTAATTCAGTGGTGAGCGAAATGGGCACGTCTACTTATTTAGTGGGAAAGCTTAACGAGCACTTCCACTTATTCAATGCGAAAGCCTAATACCAATTAACCACTTAGTTGCCGATTCGGGTTCGGGGACGGATTCGGGCTCGCGAATCCGGTTCGTGGATTCGTGAAATTTTTTTTTTGCCGTTTGGGTTCGTAGGGATTCGTGAGTGTATATATATATATATATTCATTATATATAAAAATAATAAGAGAAATCTGAAATATACATAATTCTAAAACAGTATACGTTCTAAAACATATATATGATATATCATTTCAATGTTTCATAGTATGAATCTTATACAGTATACTTGATCATTGATCTATGTTCACGATTCTAAAGAAAATCAGCACGTTGAATTACTGAATTACAAAATGCAAATTCAAAATATAGTTCATAACTTCATTAAAATTTGAAACATGAT
>MU224133.1:7149214-7183837 GCA_018584345.1 Thuja plicata | reverse complement strand
TGGATAAATAGATTAGATTACTGATTCTAGGTGAGGACAGGAGACTTTGAGCTCATTGTATCACCTAGTCTTTAGATAAATCAACTGCTGCCTCGTTTGATTGTTCTTACGTCAATCATCGAGTCACAGGCATTACTGTTGCAAGGTGAACTGTATGTGCTACAGTTCAGTTCTACTTGAAGCCACCTGCGGTAAGAAGGGAGCCTCCCCTATTGCTGAGAGGAGAGAGAAATCTCACATACTGCTGCCTAAAGTACACATTTTGCAAGTTGTAGTTTTAGTGACTTGCAAAATATTTAGCCAACACACTACACTGCCAAAAATAGCAACTGCCAAAAATAGACTTACTATAAATAGTAAGTCCCTAGCCAAGAACTGCACAAACTGAATATCGTTTGGAATACTGACCACTGCCGATACTGCCCTGCTAGAAATGGAAACTGACCAAACTGACTTACTAAAAATAGCAAGTTCGAACTTACTAAAAATGGCAAGTCTGCCAACTGGGACCCTCAAAACCCGGTATCAGCTCACAAGGGTCATGATGATGAGCTGACCAAGCCACTGCCAATACCTGCTAAAAAAGGGGGTCATCACAGTCCGCCCTCTCCAAGATTGCTTGTCCCCAAGCAGTCCCTAAGAAACTATATATCACCATGCACCTGGATCCGAAGGGTGAACCCGTGCAGTATCACTGTCGCGCACAATTGGCCCCTATAGCATCGACACCCAAATAATTGATATCAAGGACATCATCCAAAGACTAACTGTAGGTGTCGATGGGAGAAACAACTTAGCGGAACTCAGCCCAACTGAAACACCAACTCTGCCAATACCTAAGTCACTTCCACCGAAACCAACCTCTGATAAATTGTCCTTGGAGTATCAATACTGCAAGTGGTTCAACTTGCAACTGCCAATTCCATCTGCGAGGGATGGTACTAACCCATCCCAGAACGGATGGTATAAAACTGGAGCCCACCCACATCGATGTAAAACTAAATCCTCTGCCTGTGGGTCGACGAAACAGGATGAGCACACCTCACGGTAATGCTGATTGAAAGCCCCAATCTCTGTCAATGGCTGTGATGTCCCTAAATTAGTAGGTTTTGGGAACCTGAATATGGTCAACTCATCAGTGCGACCCCGTGAGTTGACGGGATGTTTTGAGGGTCTCAGTGTTCAGATTTGTCTTATCGCAAATCTAGACTTACTATTTATAGTAAGTCAGTTTAGGCCAGTTACTATTTTTGGCAATGCAGTTGTAGGCTATGAGATTAGTCACTTCAACAGGTGATGCTGGTATCATCATCAGAATCATATTTGATAATTAATGGTATTAATTAATAACGACATGTTATTAATTAATAGAAGGTTATATTATTATAATAATAATACTTTATTATTATAATGATTTAAGAAGATATTTTGATGATTGGTTAGCTGATGATAGTTTTTGGAAACTATTGCATCCGAGGCATTATAAATACAAGCTCATTTGTGAAGCTAGGTATCGAATATTGATTATTGAAAATTGTTTTTGGGATTCGTTCCTAATTATTTGAGCCCTAGTTGAAGGGTCAAATTAGTTGATTGAAGACTGATTCATCTTCATGTAATCATCAATCGATTGCTGTTGTATAATCGATTGCATCTTCGTGTTGTATACGATTGAAGAAATTCTGAAGTCTGAATTAAATTTTAACTGAGGCCTGCATCAAAGAGGTTGACTTGCATCATATAGGGAAAAGATTACATTACTAAGCCCAATCCAGTTGTAATTTGTTTGGGGATTGAATTTCATGTGGGTGTGCGGATTGCTGAAGGAAATCACACCATTTATACATCACGGCTGTGTTGAATACAACCTGCCGCGCAGACTGAGAATTCACCTTCACGCCATGGTTGCCGAACGAAGTGCTACCCATAGGCAGATTTTAAGGCAGGCGCAACAAGTGGATCTACAACATTACTAGCCGTGTGAGCAATTCCCTGAGCACGACTTACTCCAGCTTTGCGTGGAGTCTACAGCAATCAGTGTGAAGAGTGTAGTAACTCTCGCGTGGGAGGAGGAAGCACTGCTGTGCGATTCGCGTGAGGAGCTGAGACTTGCTCACACTCCTATATGCCGCGTGAGCCAACAACAGCAGTAACAGGTTCCCTCTCTTTTAATAAATGTATTCATCTTGAAAGGAAATACAATAAAGGCTGTCATTAAATAATGAAATAAATTGAGGCTTTGCATATGATTGAAAATTTGATTTGTTAGAGGTTAAAATTGCACAAGCAAACATAGTGTTTTTAATTCATATTGGCTGTGACATAGAGGGAACCGAATAGGTTCATTCATGTAATCACTCTTTAATTTTAATACACGTGAATGCTGGAATTAAGATATATACATATGTATATGATTCATATTTAATTGCAAGGCATGATCTCTTGAATCTTAATGTCAAAAGCAAACATTATTTTCTCCAATTGGCAAGGACATTGAAATTATTAGAGAATTCGAGAAAGAGCCGGACAGGCTCATTACAATGGTATTAGAGCTATTTTCTTGCCATCCTGTGGGGTAGGAAAATATTTATGAATACAGATTTGCTGTTATATTTAGAGTGATCAGCACTCTTGAGATGGACAGATACAGGCGGCTTAGCTCTGAGAGCCGGCACAACAGTGCGGGAAATAGAAATAAAATAAAGACATTAATGGAGAGTATGGAGAGACTTAGGCTTCTTCAGCAGAGGATGGCAGAAAGACTGTCGGTTCCAGAGACAGTAGACAGGGCAGCTAGATATATGGTTTCTGCCTTCAGTAGGCCTGCACTGAGATCGCAGGGTAGGAGGCTTGAGTTTTCCCCGATTGGTGCACTAGAGGAAGATGTACCAGTATGTACGACTCCTATTCATGGACCTGATGATAGGCACTCTACACATATATAGGTGGACGTGTCAGCACCAATGGTAGACTGCAATACTGAGCTTTAGCAGGTTGAGTCGTCCCGAGTTGTTGCTGCAATTGATGCAGAGACAGTTGATACAGTAATTACCTCTGATTGTCTAGGTTCTTTCGAGGAAGGACTTGTTGTCCGAGATTTATATGTCAGCTGTCATAGTGTAGCTCCGGAGTGAGAGGCAGCATCCCTCTCAGGTGGGATAGGCGAGAGCATGGAGCTACCTTGTTGTGGTGTTGATGATCTGGTGATACAGCAGGAGACAAGGACTGCAGTAGACGTCAATAACACACCAGATTGTATTATCGAGTCAGACAGTGACTCCAGTTTAGATTGCCAGGAGGAGAGTTCTATGGTCAATGTTGAGGGAGTTACTGATAGTGGGAGAGCTGGTTGGAGAATGTGACAGTGGACTCAGGATCGCCAGAGGAGGAGGATACCACTTTTGAGGATTGCCTTGAGGAGATGGAGTCAGATCGTACAGAAGATCGTACAGATCTAGATAGCGGCAGTCCCACTATGGGGTTAATGGAGGAGATGCCAGTATTCTCCTATATCGAGGATTTTAGCATGGAGTCAGCGTGTGATGATACTAGTATTGAGTTCGAGACGGTAGACACGGACTCAGGCCAACATGACCTAGATTCATTGGTCAGTATGGAGTCAAATGAGGTTCAGTCCGGGACACCTGAGGAGATAGAGCTTTTGCTAGCTTCTTGGGTTGCTTCGGACACTCCCTATGTGACTCTTGAGGATGACTCCACCAGTAGGGAGCCATGTTTGTATTAGACCTTGGGAGAGGACTCCGAGTTGTTGGAGAGGGTAGATCAGTCCCAGGATCTGGATTATTTAGAGGTTGCAGAGGACGAGGCAGCTGAGAGTGTTGAGGAGGTAGGCTCGATAGCAGCTTCCTCATGTACGGAGGAGTTTATCAGAGACGTGTCAGATGCTGATACTCCGTTTGAGGATATGAGTTCAGTTGTCAGTTCATAGAGCTCAGATGGCAGCACACTGGGAGATAGTGTTTATGAGAGGCATACGTTGAGTACCACTTCTATTTGCAGTGTGGACAACATGCTAGAGGTGTTGCATAGGAGGCAGACTATTCAGAGTCATCATGTGACTAGTCAGTTGAGAGTCAACGAGCGTGATATTGTTACTACATTTGAGCGTTTTGATGTTGCTCGACAGCTGGTAGCTGTTCACGGATGGGGTTCTCCTATGGAGGAGCATGGTAGTTGTTATTTATCCCGTACCGAGATTCACTCCTTACGGGAGGCTGTTAGGATTTTGAGGCAAGATTATTTTCAGTTGGTAGCTGACCGAGATCACTTGGTTGAGTGGGGGAGTACATCTTATGAGGCACTCTTGGATAGAGAGGACGAGGTGAGTGAGCTTACTTAGGAGCTCATGACGACTTTTGAGGTTTTAGAGAGCACTCAGTTGGCTTTATAGGAGTCACAGTCACAGTCACGATTGGAGGAAGTGACCATAGAGTTGGACCATGTTCGGTCCACACCAACCCCAGACCCAGTTCAGTTGCACATTGAGGTGGTTGGTGATGACTTTGCTTCTACGATTGGAGATGTGGGATGTGACGATGTGGCTGACACATCTATCTGAGATATGGGTGCAGTAGGTGCAGAGGAGGTGAGAGCATCAGTAAGGACAAGCTCTCACGGTGATTTGCTTCCAGCTGCGGGAAGCGAATCTATTACCACATTACATATAGCTGGTGACAGTAGACAGTTGGCAGTGCCACATTTGCAGGAGGATCAGCTGTGGGTTGCAGTGAAGCAGGTTGATGCTTCCACATATAATTTTTACTGCACAGAGTCATTCTTGGATCACCTTCTTGAGAGTTCAGAATTTCATGAGGGATCTTACCGAGCTTCTGAGGGTGTTCTCATCTGGGGTGCTGGCGCGATCCGGCGTTTGGTGAGAGAGATCGTAGGTACCTTGACTACGATGCTCCGTCATAGAGATTTTGAGGTTGGGTTTGCTGAGAGGGTCACTCAGGACCCTGTCCGACCAGTCTTGCAAAGTTCGATTTTGGAGCCATCTTCTAATTCCTAGTTTGGCGGTGATGAGCCTTTGACGGAGGTTAAGGCTTTCTATCAGCATTATACTGAGGTATGCTCATCATTTTACTTTCAACCCACAGGTGGAGTTTCATTGATGTGGGTTAGCTCCAGTTTCATACCATCCATTATGGGATGGGTTAGTACCATCCTTCACAGATGGATTTGGCAGTTGTAAGTGAGACCACTTGCAGTATCGATACACACGGGACAGTTTATTAGAGGGTGGTTTCGGTGGAAGGGATTCAGGTATTGGCAGAGTTGGTGTTTCAGTTGGGCTGAGTTCCGCTGAGTTGTTTCTCCCATCAGCACCTACAGTTAGTTTTCGGATGATGTTGTCCTTGATGTCAGTGATTTGGGTGTTGGTACTACGGGGGCCAGTTGTGCGCGATAGTGATATTACACAGGCTCATCCTTCGGATCCAGGTGGATTTTTATATACAATTGCTTAGGGATTGCTTGAGGACAAGCAATCTTGGGGAGGGCAGACTGTGATGTCCCCAAATTAGCAGGTTCTGGGAACCTGAATATGGTCAACTCATCAGCGCGACCCCGTGAGTTGACTGGATGTTTTGAGGATCTCAGTGTTCAGATTTGTCTTATCGCAAACCTGGACTTACTATTTATGGACTTACTATTTATAGTGAGTCAGTTCAGGCCAGTTACTATTTTTGGCAGTGCAGTTGTAGGCCATGAGATCAGTCGCTTCAGCAGGTGATGCCGGTATCATCATTAGAATCATATTTGATAATTAATGGTTTTAATTAATAACGACATGTTATTAGTTAATAGAAGGTTATATTTTTATTATAATAATACTTTATTATTATAATGATTTATGAAGTTGATATTTTGATGATTGGTTAACTGATGATAGTTTTTGGAAACTATTGCATCCGAGGCATTATAAATACAAGCTCATTTGTGAAGCTAGGTATCGAATATTGATTATTGAAAATTGTTCTTGGGATTCGTTCCTAATTATCTGAGCCCTAGCTGAAGGGTCAAATTAGTTGATTGAAGATTGAGTCTTCTTCATCTAATCATCAATCGATTGCTGTTGTATAATCGATATTATCTTCATCGTGTTGTATACGATTGAAGAAATTCTGAAGTCTGAATTGCATTTGAACTGAGGCTTGCATCGAAGAGGTCGACTTGCATCATACAGGGAAAAGATTACATTACTAAGCCCGATCCAGTTGTAATTTGTTTGGGGATCGAATTTCATGTGGGTGTGCGGATTGCTGAAGGAAATCACACCATTTATACATCACGGCTGTGTTGAATACAACCTGTCTCGCAGACTGAGAATCCACCTTCATGCCATGGTTGCAAAACGAAGTGCTACCCATAGGCGGATTTTAAGGCAGGCGCAACAAGTGGACCTGCATCATTACTAGCCGTGTGAGCCATTCCCTGGGCACGACTTACTCCAGCTTTGCATGGAGTCTACAGCAGTCAGCGTGGAGAGTGTAGTAACTCTCGCGTGGGAGGAGGAAGCATTGCTGTGCAATTCGCGTGAGGAGCTGAGACTTGCTCACACTCCTATATGCCGCGTGAGCCAACAACAGCAGTAACAGATTCCCTCTCTTTTAATAAATGTATTCATCTTGAAGGGAAATACAATAAAGACTGTCATTAAATAATGGAATAAATTGAGGCTTTGCATATGATTGAAAATTTGATTTGTTAGAGGTTAAAATCGCACAAACAAACATAGTGTTTTTAATTCATATTGGCTGAGACATAGAGGGAACCAGATAGGTTCATTCATCTAATCACTCTTTAATTTTAATACACGTGAATGCTGGAATTAAGATATATACATATGTATGTGATTCATATTTAATTGCAAGGCATGATCTCTGGAATTTTAATGTCAAAAGCAAACATTATTTTCTCCAATTGGCAAGGACATTGAAATTATTAGAGAATTCGAGAAAGAGCCGGACAGGCTCATTACAATGGCTCATCATTACCAAACTTGGAATCAGGAGATGGCTCCAATCTCTGCCTCCGCGTAACTGCAGGCTGGGTAGGGTCTTGGGCAACCCTCTCAGCAAACCCAACCATAAAATCCCTGTTGGGAAGCATTGTAGCCAAGGTTTCTACAATACTCCCCACTAAGCGTCATATAGGACAACCTCAAATGAGAGTAATCTCAGATACTCGGTACGAACTCCCCTGCAAGTTTGCAGTCTCAAGAATATACTCCTTGAATGTCTCGGAGGAATAAAAATTATACGTGGAAGCGTCAACCTGCTTCCCCCCAACTCACAACTGATCCTGTAAATGTGGCACTGCCAACTACCTACTGCTACCAGCTGTATGAAATGTGGAAATAGATTCGTTTCCAGTAGAAGGAAGCAAATCACCATGAGAGCTCGTCTCCACTGATGCTCTCACCTCCTCTATACATGCTGCGCCCAAATCCTGGACGGATGTGTCTGCCACATCATGTCCCTCATCCCCAACCGTAGAAGCCATCTCACCACCAACCACCTCAATGTGCAACTGAACTGGCTCTGGGGCTGGTGTGGACCGAACATGCTCCAACTCTACGGTCATCTCCTCCAATCGTGACTGTGACTCCTGTAAAGCCAACTGGGTAGACTGCAGTGAGTCCACGGTCACCTCAAGCTCTTGGGTAAGGTCAACCACCTCCTCTTTCCCTAACAATGTCTCATAACAGGTACTGCCCCACTCAAGAAGGTAATCCCTGTCAGCAACTAACTGTGTGTAATTATGCTTCAAGATCCTAATAGCCTCTCGAAGCGCATGAACCTCTGCTAGGGAAAGACTACTCTCACCGTGCTCATCTGACATAGGAGCACCCCAACGAGATGCGGCTAACATCTGACGAATCGCATCAAAGTGCTCAACAACTTAAGAGATGTCTCTGTCACTCACCTTCAGCTGACTAGACACATGATGTCTCTGTAAGCCCTACCTCCTATGCAAGTTCTCTGTCCCACTGATTGCACTGTGATAGTAAACTGACCCAAAACTACTCACCCCATGTGTGCTACTGTCCTCGCACACATCTGCAACTGCGATACAACTCTTCGGTACCACAACCAACACCTTAGAAGAAGAAGCGGAAATCCTAGTAATATCGCCAATAACAAAGAGTCCCTGCGAATCCTGATCCTAGGACCCATCCAAGAGCATCTCAGAGTCATCGCCCAATATTTGATAAGGAATGTCATCCCCCATGCAACCTATATCATCATCTATCAAATCATCTGAAGTGTTCATACTCACTGCATTTACATCCCCTAACAGATGCTCAACTGCTATCTCCTGCCTCTGTACATCTGAATCGATGTCAGGATGTGAATCAATAACTCCCGAAAATGAGCCGACATCTGCCGAATTAGCTATAACACCCTGATCATCAATACCACAACAAGGTAGCTCCATGCTCTCGCCTATCCCACGTGAGAGGGGTGCTGCCTCTCGCTCCAGAGCTACACTACGACAGCTGACATAGAAGTCTCCGATAACAATTCTCTCCTCGAGAGAATCTGAACCATTAGAGGCAACTACTATATCAACTGTCTCTGCACTCACTGCAACAACTACTCAGAAAGCCTCAACTTGCTGAAGCTCAATACTGTAGTCTATCACTGGTACAGACACATCCACCTGTCTATGGGTAGAGTGTCTATCATCAGATACATGAGTAGGTGTCGTACTATATACTGGTGGGTCCACATCTCGGACACCTGTCGGGGAAGACTCAAGCCTCCTACCATGTGATCTTGATGCCGGCCTACGTAAGGCAGAAACCATGTACCACGCTGCCCTATCTACTGTCTCTGGATATGGCAAATTTTCCGCCATCCTCTGCTGATGAAGCCTAAGTCTCTACATTAGTGTATCTATTTTCGGCTCTCGGAGCTAAGCCGCTTGTGTCTATCCATAGCTAAAATGCAAGTGTTGATCACTCTAACTATAACAGCAGATCTGCATAAATATTTTCCTACCCCACAGGATGGCAAAAAGATGGCTCTGATACCACTGTAATGAGCCTAACTTGGTTCTGCTACGTCTTAATAGATTTTACAATCACCAGTAATAAACTTTGCCAGGATGTATCACTTTATTTATATAATCAATCTCAAAACATAATTTTCGATCCACGAGCATGAATATTTCTAGCATATATATTTTTGTAAGCTTCTAGTCTTTCACTAATTTTCAAATTCTCATGCACTTCTCACAATCTATCTTTTCTTTGATAAAAAAAATAAATACATTCTTTGGTATTTTATCAAGTAGAAGATTATTAAATTCAACAACATTTGTTTTTCAACCCACTCACTAATCATTTCCAGCGTAATTATTTATTGGAGAAATGTCTGGAAATTACATACATCTAATTATTTAATTTAAGCAATGTAGAGATGGAACCTGGCTTGCACATATAGTTGACCGTTTTTTATGGTGATCAACCCCTCATCCGCACCCGCAAGGAGAATGCAGATATCCCCACGCGAAAGGCAGGCAGACGGTCACGCGGCAAGCACAATTGCCACGTCTACTAATACATCCTGCGCAACAATCTTCCAGTGCTGTGATTACTTCATACGCTGCCAACAAACATCCTTCCAGCCGCGGCCTAGCTTGTTCTGCTCACATAGCAGAATGGTCTTCCGTGAACTTGCGGTTTCCAATTCAAGCCCGCGATTTGCAACTCAATGTGGACCAGCACTCACGCTGCTATCTGTATGTGTTATTTGGCTGCGAAACTGTTGATTCCCAGCAGCAATAGCAATGTTAAGAGGGGTTTACCTCTCACCACCCGCGACCAGTATACAACACTCCAACTTCAGTCTATTTCGATGAAGGCAATGATATAGACCTCTTGTGCAGGCTTCAGTTCAACTTTGATAAATTTTCCAGAATTACTTCTTCCAGCAACAGGCAGACAGTAGGAAAGAAGAAAGAGATTGGTTATTCTTCAACAACCAATAAGAGATTAACTTCAGAAGAATCAGTCTTCCAGAAGCCAATTTGACCCTTATACTTCAGTTCACAACTCTTTTAATTAGCAACTTCTAATTTATTATAATAATAAAGTATCATTATAATAATGTGGCTTTATTATTAATTAATATTTTATAAATATTAATTAATAAATATGACTCATGCGATAAATCCCGCCTCCACTGCTGATGATGCCAGACTGACAGCCATCCACTGCACTGCCAAAAATAGCAATTGCCAAAAATAGACTTACTATAAATAGTAAGTCCACAGCCAAGAACTACACAAACTGAATATCGCCTGGAATACTGACCACTGCCGATAATGCCCTGCCAGAGATGGAAACTGAGCAAACTGACTTACTAAAAATAGCAAGTCTGCCAATTGGGACCCTCAAAACCCGGTATCAGCTCACAAGGGTCATGATGATGAGCTAACCAAGCCACTGCCAATACCTACTGAAAAAGGGGGTTATCACAGTCATTGAGAGTTCTTATGATGTAGAGGTGGATTCGTTAGTGAGTTGTGTAAGTGTTCATGGCAGTACTCCATCTTCTTCACGAGATATATGCAGAGTATCATCTGGTTGGGAGATTGACTCTCATGTTCGGTTGTTTCCTTTGTCTGGAAACAATCCCGTTATTTCATCCCATGTAGTTGATTTTGTTCGACAAATTATTGAGCCAGAAAGATGGAGGGATCAGTTTAGGGTTTCTCGAGAGAAGGTTGATTCAGCCTTATCTCGCTTCGACTGCACACATAAGTATGTTGAGTACCATCTTTGGAGAGCAGGGTTTGAGGAGAGACAATATGGGGTCAAGGTTGGTACTCATATTCGCGATTTGAAGTTCATCCAGAGTGCTTTGGAGGCATTTTAATTATAATAGCTTCACTTGTTTCATGACTGAGAGTATGCTATTGGGTATGCAGAGAGATATGGCAGGGAATCTACCCAATTAGCAATTCAGAGCCAGAGTTTGGTGCCATCTTCTGATTCTAGAGTTGTCAGTGATCAGCCTTTTACCGTAACTATACAGTGAGGAGTGCTCATCATTTTTCCTTTGATCCATAGGTAGAGGACTTGATTATGCGTCAATGTGGATTGGCTCCGTAATCGTACCATCCTTTATGGGATGGGTATATGCCAGTTTCAGTTGATGGAGTTAGTAGCTGTGAGTTGTTGAGAGACTAGTTGCAGAGTCAATATCGTGGTTGTGATACAGACACCCTTGGTAGTTCTTATCTTTTTAGTACAATTGGATTTAATACCCATTGGGGACTGGTAGGGTATCGGGGGAGATTTGGTGTTCCAGGTGATTCCAAATATTCTTACTTCCTTACAGTGGATGGATGTGTGTTTCGTTTATACTAGGATTTAGGTTGTGGCAGGGTTAGTACTGCAAGTTGGATGGGTCCCATAGGTTTGCTTCACCACTTCTGGTATGGTGAAGTTGGGATCAGTGTTGAGCCGCAAAAGTTTGGGAGGATTCTTCGTGGTAGACTTCTATTTTGGATTCGCGATCCAGGTATATTTGGTTGGACACTCTTCAGTGTGCAATTGGATCCTATGTGTGCATTGGGATTTCAGTCTGGGTTCACTGGAGAGTATTGCAGTGTGTACATGGTCTGGGTTATTGACAGTGTTATTTTTTATCTGCATGTACAATGTCTTTTTCAGATGAACGACTTCAATGCGTAGAGTTTGGACAAATGGATTGTTGATCACCTTTGTTCAGTTGTGGTTATATTGGTGCTGCAGTTGTGTCTCAGTGTTGGACAGTTCTCAGTCTTCCTTTGTTTTTTTTGGTTCAGTGAAGTTTCTCAACAGTGGAGATTGCTCGAGGACAAGCAATTTCAGGGAGGGTAGACTATAATGTCCTCATTTTCATGAGCATCAGAGTTTGAGGGATTAGCCTATTATTCTGTTCCTCATAGGCTAATGAGGTTGGTTAGAGCGTCCTTTGAGGGATGCATCTTCTTGAGTGGCCAGGGTTTTGCAGGTTTGACTTTCGTTTGAGGTCTCCAGGGCTCTGTATGCAGTAATTGCTATTTATAGTAAGTCTTGAGGAGGTTAGTGAGGGATCCTTGCTATTTTTTAGAAATGGGGTATGGTCGTATGCAGCTTGATCATGTTAGCTTCCAGTTCAGATGACATTCAGAGATGATGAGTAATAATGGATATATTAATATTTATTTGGTTAAAATAAATATTAATGGTTTTGAGCTTATATTGTAAAGTTATAATATAATTTTTATTATAACTTAAGTCACTTAAGTGAAGGGTCAATTTATCATAGATGGGGCCAAGTGAACAATTAATTTTAAAAGAATTATTTGCACACCAACTATAGAGTTTTAAGTGAAAAGAATTAAAAAGTGGGAATTTAACTTTTATCCCACATTGGCTAGGAAAGTGTTTGAGCTCCCACAAGAAAAGAATAAAAGAGACTTAAGAGCTCATTCTGAATATGTTTTATGATTAGTATTGAACTTTGCTTAATTTTTGCTCTTGCAGCCACCATTGGAGAACAAAAATCTTCAGTGTTGCAGCCATTTGAGTTGGTGAAATATCCAGTGAATTTGGCATTCAAGAGTTCAATTTGTGCTTAAAAGTGAAGAATTCCATCTAGGGTTTGAAGGATTGGAAGGTAAAACTACAACAGATTTGGAGATTCATTCTTGGCAGCCATTCTATATCAGATTTTATCTATTTAATAGTGATTTGCTACAGTACCTGTGAATAGTAATTTTGCTACAGTGCGCATGAATACTGGATTTGCTATAGTACTGTGAATAGTAAAATTGCTACAGTACCGTGAATAGTGTTGCTACAGTGTGTGAACAGTGCCGCATCAAGTTTTACTTGTTATTCTTGTTGGTTAGAAGTTTGGAAGGAAAGGGATGGCGTGAAGAATGAGGGTTAAAAATCTCAGCCCTTACTATGACAATAAGATTGCAGCAGCGTCTTCCGAAATAAATCAGGTTCTTTATGCTTTGTAGAACTCGTTTTTTGCTATGTTTATTCGCCAGAATAAGTTATCTTTGTACTTAGCGTTGCATGGTGAAATTAAATAAAATTGCAATAGGAGTCTGATTTTATTTCAGCATTTTTAATTTAGTCACTTGTTTGATTCAAAACGCTTATTGAAAGAATTTCAAAAAAACGTAAATTTGCAAAACAAACAAACACTAAACATCGAGTACAACAGCAGAGCTTGTGAATTGCAGCAACGTCTTCCGAAATAAATCATGTTCTTTATGCTTTGTAGAACTTGTTTTTTGCTTATGTTTATTCGCCAGAATCAGTTATCTTTGTACTTAGCGTTGCATGGTTAAATTAAATAAAATTGCAACAGGAGTCTGATTTTATTTCAGCATTTTTAATTCAGTCACTTGTTTGATTCAAAACTCTTCTTGAAAGAATTTAAAAAAAACATAAATTTGCAATACGAACAAACAAAAAACATCAATTATAGCAGCAGAGCCTGTGAAGGGTTCTTACAGTGGTATCAGAGCATTGCATGTATGCCAACTGTTTGAGTAAATGTGTTGAGTGAAAGTACAAGTTGGGAGTTAGAACATGCAGGGGTTTTTACATCCTCTCTTGAATAAGGATGCTCATAAGCCAAACAAATAGATGAATTGTGTGATCAAATGAGACAGCCTCAAGGTTCCTTCTTAATGTGGACTTCACTCAATTTTGTGATGTGATATGCTGGTTATCACAAAGGGACTTACACTGTTCATTCAATGGATGCCAACTTGACTTTACTTCTTCGAATCACTTCCAACCAAATAAACTGCAAGGATAAGGGCCTAGGAATTCTATCTAATTCTAAGAATGCAAGATATCGTTGATGATGGGGTGAGCCTCTAACAAGTCCTTGCTTCGCTGCATCAACTAGGCATAGGAGGGTGCTATCTTCTACGTATGCGAGAACGATTTTCACATTTTCAATATTCATCCAAATACCCTATGAAGGTGCGATCTAAATGAATATCTTCCATAAAAGTTAAACACTTGCAATTTAGGCCCAGACTAACCTTGCACTGTTACTTACAATCAACAAGTACCAAAAGGTATAGACACTAGCTTCAGCACTAATCACCATTTAACAATATCTTCCATCCAATCTACTCCTACTTCTATTCCACATGAAATAAAATCCTAGTCTAAGTGAGATGCAAAGAACCATGCAATACTCCAAAATGATCATATATATCCACCATGCAAGCACAACAATGAACAAAGAACAATTTTGGTAGTACTTTGGCTACAATTCTCCAACATAACTCTTTCTACAAATGATGTGAGCAAGTTTTTATATAGGGGCTCAGTTACAATGAATGACCAAGATTTATTTGAAATCAAGGGCCAAGATTAAACCACATAAGCCCTAATTAGGGTTTCCTTTACCACAACTACAAATATTAAATGCCCACCCAATTACAATTAGGCACCACCATATGGGCCAATAGAAAAATTAGATTGCCTTCATGGGCCAATAAGAAAATAGCTTAGGCATAACTACTTGATAAGATGCACCGATGAATGAACCAATGAAAAAATTACAATATTTTGTAGGCCAATGAGAAGAGAGGTTAGGTAGAAGCTTGTAGAAGAATCCACCATTTAATGGACCAATAAGATGATGCCACTTGTATTTACACCAAGCAATCTCTAAGAATATTCCTTTCCTTTATCCTTTTTCTTTCTTGGAAGATTCAATGAATCTAGACATAATGTGGTGAATTTCTTCCACTAGGACACTTGGCACATTTTCATTGGTTGAGGGTATGGCTGCCACCTCAGCATCCTCATCTAGAAACTTAATAAATACTCCTTATTTGCTGATGAGAAATAATTGTGAAGCCTTCAATTGTGTTGCTTCATATATTCAATTGCTTCATTTTCTTTGCCTTTTGGATGTCATGGAGTCTTTCTCTTGCTTTGAATTTCTAAGTTGCTCCAACGAATGGATTTCAATTCAACTTTCCTTCCAATGCCAAATCTCTGTTGGTATGGTGATGGAGGGTTTGCATACTACAAATGCTTTGATCTTCTAAGTTGCCTTCTTAGATGTTTTGATCTTGTTCATCTTATTGTTGATGAATACTCCTTTATTCTTCGTCATCATCTTATACATCAACTTGAACCTTTGATTTCGCCCTTCTTGCTTTCGCTGATAAGTCATTTTCTTTGGCTTGAGGCCCTGGCCTTGAGATTTGAGGTTCTTTCTCCATGCCTAGGCCTGCAACAACAACATTTAGTCAAATTTCTGATTTTATTATATGAAATTAGGACTAAATCTAAAGTTTTCACTTGCTGTTATATGAAATCAGACCTCTGTGATTTGTATTAGACCTGAAATTTAGTCAGTTTAAGCCATAACATGACATGAAAATAATGAGGAATTGATTAGATCTTTATCCTAGATATCCTAGATCCCTTATGACACCATTTTCAATGAGATTTTACAACAAAGGGGGCTGAAAACTCAAAATTTTAAGTCCTGTCACAGAATTAAATAGTTCTGAGAATGGCGATTAACCTCTGCAAACGGCAAGAACAATGTTGCAAACGATGGAACTTTAGGTATTTGACTGATCTTGCTTAACTTGGAGACTAAAGCTTACTGGAAATGATCAACACTCACCCCTAGAGCTGGTAATTACTTGCAGAAATCTGAAATTAGGATTTTGTTATGAGCAAATGCAAGTATGACGTCTGATTTTCTGATGAATAATGAGAATCAGAGGTTGTAATCAGGCTCAAATTAGTGTTAGATACTGGAAATAGTTGATTTTGAGCCTGATACGAAGTTATGAGTTGAATTCTATCATCTTCAACATTCAAAGCCTGCAACCAAAATGATAAGGAGCTCCAAAATCACTGCCTCTGATGGTCAAAATTCTCAGATCTACCTGCAAGTAAGCTTGAAAAACTTCCTTTTGAATTGAGAAAGGGTTTGTTTATATAGGATTTTGCCATGTCCTGTCCTTTTTAATGCATTGTCATCTGTCATTTAATGACATTCCCTATTAAATTACAGCCTCTTAACCATTTTGAATTCAAACGTGAGGCCTTTTAAATAAAATTGAACCCTTATCTTTCATTACTTGCAGATCTTAATTGAATTTAGAATGCCCTCCATTAAATGTTTAAACCCTTTCTTGTTTGAAATGCTGCCTTGTATTGGATTTCACTCCACGAGTATTTAATTAAGGCCCTTGGATTCAAATTTATCATAAACTCAGCCCTGTAGATTCGAGTTTGCATTGGTCCCTAGGGCTTTTTAGCAGCTGTGTTTTATTTAAGGCCCACACGTAGAACTTAGAGCCCATACGTTTGGGCCTAGGATGAAATGTTTTTGAATTAAGCCCAGGCGATTAATATAGGGCTTGAATATACATGTTTCATGTTTCGAGGGGGCCCTAATTAATTTTATTTAAGTCTGATCCTCAATTCCAGTTCACGTGTTTCACAAAGGGCAGGGCCTAATTCGATTTGCAAACACATTTTAATGTCTTTTAGCCCATACGCTTGGTATAGGGCGGGCCTTACTTAGTTTAATGCCCATATCTGACTTAGTTTTAGGGCCATATGGGCCACACGCTACAAGTATAGGCCTTGATTTAAGGCCCCAATATTACGCGCCAAGATATAGGGCCTAGGTGAATTTAAATTGAGTCTCATTAATCGCCTTAAGGTCTCCATACCTCGAGTTTTGGTCCAGATCTACCACACATTACATGGATGGGATCACATGTTTTAATTTGGGGGAGGCCCCAAATATTTTTATGTCTGACCTATTGATCTTAAGGCCACACACCACCCTTTCCTTGCTTCATCGAGTTTTGTGCCCATATCTGGGCTTAATTTGCCTTAAATCAGGCCCGTAATTTAGGCCAGATCTGCCTTGATTTTAACCCAATCATTCATACGCCAGGCCTGATTTAGAAGCCCAAAGCCAATTTATACATGGACACACACTAGCCTATAAGTCTGGTCCCAATTAGGCCACACGTTTGGCATTGGGGCTGAGTTTAAGCCTATTTTCGTTTGAATTAAGGCCTGGTCTAATTAGACCAGGCCCACACGCTACTGCTGGGGGCTTGTTTTATTTGTTTTAGGGCTCCTTCCCACTCCTTTAAGTCACACGTTTCATTATAAGGCCATACACCAGCCAAAGGGACCCATACACTTTCATGGCCTAATTTAGCAAAAGGTGATCGAATTAAGGTCTGGTCTAAGTAGACCAGACCCATATGTTATCCTGCAAGGGCTGTTCTTTATTGATTTAGGGCCTTAGTCTAGAGTTTAGAGCCATACTCCTCCTTAGAGCCCACAATAGGCCCCTCCTATGGGTTGAACTAGTCCTTGGATGCTTGATTTTTGTCCCATGAGTTTAATTTATAGGCCTAGCTGATTTGTTAAGGCTTTCTCCCCGTCATTCTAGCATTACTTCTTCCTTCCCTTATCCAACTTAAGACGAAGAGGTGCTTCCTTCACCCAATAAGACATGTCTTCCTTCCCTTGCCACATAAGGAGGTGGAATCCACTCCCCTATGTGTCAAATCATCAGAAAGGTTTGTGGAATCCACTCCTCTATTTGGCAAATTGCCGGAAAAGTTTGTGGAATCCACCTCTCTATGTTTCAACATAGAGGAAATATTATTTAATTTTATGAATAATTTTCTTTTATTTCCCCTTTTTAGGCGAGTTACATAGGCAAATTTGCACATCTTTGGCTCAAATTTTTTAATTTTAATTTCTCACTTCTAGACTTTGCCAAATTTTATCAATTTTCTCCATTTTTGACACTTAGCCCAATATTGCCATTTTTGCTCAATTTTCAGGCTTGATATTCTGAGAAGGCCTAAAAATCTGAATCATTGCCAAACTTGCTCTACTGCCAAAACCTATCAGCGAAAAGAGGGGTCTCCATTTGCAATGGGGCAATGGTGTAAAAACCTCACAACAGGTACCAATGGAGATCATATCTTAGAAGAAAGAGGTCCACTTAGTGAGTGATCAAGGATTTGCAATTTATGATAATTTGATTGGATCTCTTAAATTTCCTTCATAGGGCATTGAAGTAACACTATAATGTTGAAACATGGATAGTTATAATCCCAAATAGTACCAATTGCAGCCTTCCTGCTGCTGTTTTCTTTATGATTGAATTTGAAGATAATTAAAAAATGTGTTTTTTATTTTGGATTATGTTGGTAGTTGCTACTTTTTCGATTGTTGCTAGGGTTGATAAGTTTTTTAAATGTTTTGTTGGCCAGGATACTGCTACATACTTGAGCACTCATCGAATGTGTAGTAATGTTCTACTGTATTTTGTAGATGAAATTGTCCTCCATAGCTGTGTGATGTCCTTTCCATTTTGAAGGTTTATTTTCTCTTACTCTTAAGGTCTCAATGTGGGCTCACTTAGAAGAAGCCTAATTAACTAATTCTTTTCTAGCTTTATGCCCAGTTTTTGACATTTTGTGATGTCCTTGCCATTTTGAAGGTTTATTTTCTCTTACTCATAAGGTCTTGTTGTGGGATCACTTAGAAGGAGCCTAATTAACTGACTCTTTTCTAGCTTTATGCTCTAGTAGTTGACATTTTGTTATTTATTTGGAATTTGTTCATCTATTTTAATGGTGAAGCTATTTGCGCCCTTTCATAAGCCACAGACAAGATAATCTGAATAACATTTTTGCCAGATAAAAGCCTACACTATTGGTGAGTGCATCACAAAAGCAAAGGATCCAATCTTTGGGCTTGCGATGGGACAATCCTCTCAAGTTGAAGACAACGCTTTCAGGTATACTGAAACACAAAATATTTTTTTTAGTTTGCAAGATTTAGCCTAGAAATGAATTCGTTGACTTGGTTTGATTAATTAATGCAGCAAACTTAATTTAGATTATGGAGTCTGACTTGCTGATTGTCTAATTAGAAATGCATGTAATCATTAAGCTGATGCGACACAATTCCTTTTTTTGAATACGTTTCATTTTTATGGTAATATTTTGGTGACAATGTAAAAATAAACATCAAACAATGTAAAAATAAACATGAACATTTTTGAGCTCACACTATTTTAACATATTCTATTTATTATACTTTACCAGATGGTTTTGTGTTGAAGCTGGTGATGCCAGAAATCCTTCAATTGTTTTAATCCATGGTCTTCCTTCACAAGTAAGAAGCTTATTGAATTTTTCTTTTCCATTTCATATTTAAAAATGATCAAGAGTGTTTTAGTTTTTTTAATGGCTTTTCATTGTTTTATTCAAAATAATAATATTGTTGTTGACTATAGATTCTTTGAATATGTTGAACTTAAAGAGTAGTTTCATATTTAGGACTTGGATGAAAAGATGTGTTGAACCTAAATATAAGTGAAGGATTAGTGCTAACTGAATCTATATCTTTATTGGAATTCTTATAAGAGTTTTGATGTTTTAGTTTTGGGTCCAAATCAAGTTGAAAATAGAACACAATTAGTAGTACTGCAATATAAAATACTCTATAGTGGCCTTTATATTTTGGTGGAATGTTATAAAGCCTTTTTTCATTTACATGACATGAACATTTTTGACATCTCACTTCTGTTAACTCCATATAACATGTTGATTTGGATCTAAGCTAATTTTTCTATCAAGCTTTGGCCTAGCATAAGATGGAGCATTCATCACAATAACGACACAGGTTCCAAATGTAGTGGGAAAGCCCCTCTACACTAATGTGGCTGCCATACTAATAGAATTGAGACTAGAATGTCTGATGAGTTGACTTTTTGCGATTCAACAATCCTATGGAGTTTCAAAGATTTGGGCAACATCCGAGGTTAGGAATAATCTTTTATTATGCAAGGATGGCTCACTACTTGAAGATTGGCAGGTCCATTTGACTGACTTAAAGCATTCTGTCTTCTCCTCCAAAACCCTCTACATTGTCAGGAAATAGTCCTATACACAATCATCTCTATCTTTCCTTGCAGAATAAGCATATCTTTAAAAATGGAGAAATGTGGTACAGTTCCCTGAGCTAGAGACATCAACACTGGGACAACATACTTGAGCTGTTTCATTGCAACAATCTATCAATCAAAACATTTTGACATCCAACGATGAACTTTAGAACAACACATATTTTACATCCAACCATGAGTTTCAGATCACAACACACCAAGATTAATAGATTGGCACATTTTGGCATCCAAACATAAACATCTGATCAGAAAACATTTTGTTTGACATACAACCATGAACAGCAAGCATTTTCATATCTAACAATGAACACCAGTTATCTAGACATAGGTTGATGTCATTTACAACAATCTTCTCCTCAACAAGATCATTGAAGGGCCTGTTTGTTTCCTGGAATATGACTGAAATTGGCATTATCTAATTCCGGATAATGCCAAATTCCATGTTTGGGTCCATGAATAAAAATGGAATTGGAATTACAAAATTCTCATTTTGCCCCAAAATGAGCATATCAATCTTCCACCTAAATAGGTGGAATTGGAATTTCGAATTCCAATTCCAATTTTTACAAAAGCAAATTTAATATTTCGTGGGATCCGCAACTATAAAGATGTATATTATATCGCTATAAGGATGTATATATATACATGTGTATATACGCATGTGTGTATATACACGTGTGTATACACACACATGTGCGTGTATATACACGTGTATATATACACAAATGTGTGTATATGTGTATACACACATGTGTATATATACATATGTGTGTATATACACAAATGTATGGTGTGTATATATAAACACATGTATGTGTGTATATATACACACATGTGTGCGTGTAAACACGTGTGTATATGTGTATACATGGATACACACTTGTATGTGTATATGTATGGTGTGTATATATACACACATGTGTGTATATATGTACATACATGTATGTGTGTATATATACACACAGGTATGTGTGTATAAATACATGTGTGTATGTGTGTATATGTACACAAATGTGTATGTGTATGTGTGTGTATACACACACATGTACACACATGTGGGTGTGTGTACACATGTGTGTATACACACATATATACATACATACATGTGTGTATATATACATGTGTATATATACACACATGTATGTATGTATATATACACATGTGTGCATGTGTATATATATACACACACATATAAACACCATATTCAAAGAAATTAAAAAATAAAGAGTTAAAATTCCTTATGCATCTTCTCATTCATCTTCCGTGTGAACCAAACGGGTCAGCCCATATTATGGATTTCATTTTGCGGATAAGCATCTTCCTGAATTGCAGATCTTCCAAAATTGACCATATCCAGGATATGGTATTCCAGTACCCAAACGGGCCAAAGGTTGTCATCAATGAAACTAGGCATATTGCTCCATAATTGAAACACTCTCTACTCTATGTTTTCAACATTCAGCTCCATAAAAACAACATTCATATCATAGGTTGACATCAAGGATATCAAGTAGATACAATGCCTTCATTTGCATCATTCCATTCATTTGTCATACAAGTATATCAGAGGTTGACATCAATGACAACAAACTGCAACAACCCTCCTCCTTTGTCATTCATGGGAACACTTATTGACAAGGTACCTTCTCTACCGCTTTGACATCAAGGGAAAAAGGTAAGGGCTCTTGATTTGAATTTGCAACACAAACATGCTCCCCTTGACTGTATCTATCAACTACACACTCTACTTGTAAATATCAACAAACTTACTATCTGCTTAGAGGTAGCTTTCATTAGTCTAGGAAAATGAATATATCTTGAATTACTCCCATTGGATAGATGTATTATTTATAAGAGATAATCATTAAATGCATAGGTCACATATAACACGTACCCATCCAGATAAGAGATAATCATTAACTGCATAACCCAAACCTAAATCAAGAACCATGATCCACTCCAGTAGAGAGGGATCATGAACACTTTAACAGTTTGATGCAAGATTCACAATTACTGAAATAAACTCTCAAACGTGTAGACACACTGCCCAGAGAACCAATTAGCAAGACAACTGAATCTGGACCACCACACGCTATGGAGAGATCCACAGTCCACGTCAGAAGCCATGCCATATGCCAACAGTTCACGTCAAAAGTCATCACAACACATTTCTGGACCAGGATAACTGAACAAAACTGCAACATGGATGACACTGTTTCTGGAGCACTAGGAACGATTTCCGAAACACCAGAGAACACCACAACCAATACCAAAACCTGAATCCATCAAAATGAGTAATAGTACACCTTCAATCTTGATTTCCAGAGCATAAACCTTCTACAAAGCACAAATGAAGTTAACTCCAATTGTAAAAATGCATTTTTCTGTTCACTGAACCACAAACATTCGGACCACATAGGCTTCCAGATATAGGAGTATAACACTGGAGCACTATTAAACATTCTCTTCACATGATCACATGATACATATCTGTCTTCACCATCCTGAAATCATACTTGTCTTCCACTGCACTGTAGCACTCTTCTGAATACATACCTGTCTTCCATTGTTCTAAACGTTTGGAACACAATCTCCTCCAAGAAAAGCAGACTTCCGGATCACAGTGTTTGAGCAACCACAAACACCTCCAGAACACAATGTTTGACATCAATTACAATCGTCAACCTCAGTAGCACACTGTTACTGCCTTTTCTTCTTTGCAATTGTGACTGAACTCTACTCTGCTGATTGTAGATTTTCACTGGTTCACACACTGTCTACTTGCTTCACACCTTACATTTTGCCAAAGCACAAACTATACTTATATAGAAGATAGACCGTTGGAGATTACAACAATGTTGGCCAAGCCAAAGGGAAATACAATTTAAGTTACAAGTCGGCCAAGGCAATAGCAAAATGCAATAAGATTCCATCCCAGAAGCATCCATACGAAAACATAGAATGGACCTAACTAAATAAGAGATGATCATTCAATGCATGGCTCACATATAGCACGAACCCATCCACATAAGAGATTATCATTAAATGCATAACCTAGACCTAAATCAAGAAGCATGATCCTGATCCAGTTCCAGTCTAGGAGAGAGACGGATCAAGGACACGCTACATAAAGCCTGGTGCTAGATTCGACATGCAATTACTGGAACAACTTCTCAAATGTGTAGACACACTACCCAGATAACCACTTAACAAGCTGTAAGAACCCTCCCAGGTTCTAACTCTGAAACTCAATTTCACCCGTTTGACATTTCATCAAACAGTTGGCATGCGATGCCTAAATTCTGATTTTCTGAATGTGTATGGTTTGCTTTCTTTGTATTTAAACGATTTTTACTACTACAAACATATACAAATGCATGAAATTCAAATCACCTTGCTAGCTATGCACAAATATCTCATTTTTTAATTTCATTCCATATATTTGCAATAATTTACAATGATCATCAAAGAAGCATTGGAACAAATATTAATTGCAAAATATTAAACCTGGAACTACTTGCAATGGCGTTGAACTTTTCTATTAGTGATCGCAGCCTCCTTAGATTTGTATTTTATTTAGCGTGGATGCTGGATCAAGAAGTGCCGACACATATAAAGTAGAACATTAAGTTCCTCTACAATTAACGTTGGCCCTCTACTTGATATCACAGCCTACAAATATTAAAGACGGCTCAATTCTTAGACATGCGGCTGTCAAATTCCCTAGATGCGGCCTACTTATTGCGGCCATCTGTAATACAAGACCACGCTACAATTCTGCAACAAACTCTGAACTGAATACTGCAATTTGGATCTGCTATTTACCAATTACAATCCCTGCAACTCAATCTGATGTAAATCCCATTCAAACCCTACTAAATTCAATTCCCAATTGAGCACAGACATAATGTCTGAATGAGATTATTGTTAACACGATTTACCTGGTGTTTAATAGGCTCAAAGTGCTTATAAAATCTGGAAGAATTTCCAATTTTTCAGATCAATCTCCTGAAACCCTTGGCTCTCAGCCTAAAGCAAGACAATGAGAAAAATATCAAAGCATCTAGAATGAGGTTCGATTTCCATCTCCAAACCTTTATAATTCCTCTATTGATCTTGAAGCTTCACCCAGACACTAAGCATAATTTGAAATTATGTTTGCTTTTGATGCACATTTGAAATATAATATTTTATTATATTTCCCTCCACTTTAATGTTGAATATGACCCTTTCTTTATGAAATAATAATAACTTATAACATAACATAAATGGCCTCATAATAAAATTTATTAATAAAGTTATCACTTTATTACTAATCAAATAAGCATAGCTCCATAATTAATCAATTTCTCTTCATTTTGTTTGCATCGGGAAGTTGACCATTTTATTCTATGTTCAATCCACTGCTTACCAAAAATAGAAAGGGTCCCTCTTGAATGTCACCTGACTTACTATAAATAGTAAGTATATGAAACTAAGCCCAAACAAAATCCAATTTGAGGCAAACGAAAACCAAACTAGAACATACTGAATTTTGGAGAAGACATGAGCTTTAGAAGACCCTCTATCCACAATAATTAGCCTACGAGGGTCACAATGATAGGCTAATCCCTCAAACTCTGATGCTCGTGAAAATGGGGACATTACTGTTCGCCCTCCCTAAGTTGCTTGTCCTCAAGCAATTACGACTATAACAACACTCCATTGCACCGGAAGACCAAAAGAAAACTGAGAATTGTCCCACAGTGAAACACCACTGCAACACCAGTATAACCACGATTGTACAGGAGTGAACAACAATCCATCTGTCCAAACTCTGCGCATTGAAACTGTGCATCTGAAGCAAACCATGTACAAGAGGATCAAAAGTAACACTGCCATTAACCAACACCCTGTACACACCGTAATACTCCCCAGTGAACCTAGACTGAAATCCCGATGCACACGTAGGATCCAATAGCACACTGAAGAGTGACCAACCAAATATACCTAGATCCCATATCCATAAGAGAAGCCCGCTAAGAACAACCCCAGACTTCAGCCTTGCTAATCTGATCCACCCTACAATGCTAATCCTACCACCACCTAGATCCCAGTATAAACGAAACTCACATCCATCCATCGATCATAAGGAAGTAAGGATATCTAGAAACATCTGATAGACCAGATCTCCATCTACACTACCAATTCCCCACGGGTGTGAAATCCAACTATATTATAGAGATAGGAACTTGTAAGGGTGTCTGTATCACAACCACGATATCCATCCTTCGCTAAACTGCCATGGATGTACTGATTCTGCAAGTAGTCTCTCACCAACTTGCAGCTACTAACTCCATCAATTGAAGCTGGCGCATACCCATCCCATAAAGGATAGTATAATCTTGGAGCCAATCACATCGATGCATAACAAAGTGTGCTACATGCGGATCAAAAAAGAAATGATGAGCACTCCTCACTGTATAGTTACAGTAAAAGGCTCCGATCTCAGTCAAGGGCTCATCACTATCAACTCGAGAATCAGGAGGTGGCTCCAACCTCTGACCTCGAACAACTGATTGGGCAAGGTCTCTAGTAACCTTCTCTGCAAACCCAACAACGAAATCTCTGTGAGGAAGCATTGTAGTCAAAGTTTCTACAATTGTTCCCATGTAATGTCCCCCTTTTGGGGCACATTATTTCGTGCCTTATAGTTAGCCTTTCATCATGGTCCGGTGGGCTAACCGAGGCTTGGCAGGTGATCAGAGGGATGTTTGGCCTTGGTGTTTCCAATTTTAGGCCAATCGGATCAGTTTCTACAGGGTTTCCAGGGTACTTACTATTTATAGTAAGTTGGCAGAACTCAGTTTTCCTGGCATTTTAGTAGTGGACTTGGAGCTCCTCGTCGAGAGCTTTCCGGAAAGCTATCACACATCTTCATCTGAGTTCGTTTGGCCCTCCGTTTTAATGCCAGAAGATTCCTACTTTATTTTATTATGTCACTTTATAACCCAACGGTTATATTTAATTAAAAAGTGACTTTAAGTGGAATATGAAGAGACAAAGTAGGAAACTGAAGAGTCATAGCTGCAACTTTAAAAGAACTTGGAGTCTCATTGTGCATGCTTAGTTTTTGATATTGTATTTGTCTCTTGGAGATACCAAGAAGCTTTCAGCTTTCGAATTCAGCCTCGAGGACGGAAACCCTTTTGGCTTAGAGGTGGATTGGACGTAGCCCCAGCTCATCAGCAGAGTGGATTCACAACAGAGTTCACCGTTGCATTTACAGGTTCTTTATTATTCGATCTTACTATTATTTTTGTATTTCAGATTGGGAAGTTGTAATCCATGGTTATTGTATTGCTGTTGTATAATACAATACCATTTCTCTGAGAAGTTATTAGAATATATTTGTTGGTTTATTGCAATCGGATCAATGGTTTTCTGCACGCATTTGAATGTTTAAATCTGTATGAGAAATATTTGTGAAAACTTGGGAAAGACCCAGGTACAGGTCATTATATCCCACTAAAACTTGAATGCCACGAGAACTTTGGATGAGAGTAGCCTTAGTGACATTGAATGGACCTCCTAAAATTCTGGACTCTCAAGCAAGTACTCAATAAATGAATCTGTGCAGTAGAAACAATATGAGGCTGAATCAATCGGTTCTCCTTCAATCCTCAGCTGATCCCTGTGACTCTACAACACAACCAACTGTTTATCGCCATCAGCTGCATGAGATGTAGTAACCGATTTGCTTCCAGGAGAGGGAAACAAATCAACATGAGAGCTATACTCCCAACCAAATGACACTGTTCCAGCCCCATGCGAAGATGATAGAGTAGTGTTGTCTACTAACACACAACTCTCTGGTGAATCCACCACTGCCAAAAACGGGCTCTCAATAACTTGTCCTGCATCATCTGACAATGCGCTAACTATGGGAGACCCTGATACAACAAGAGGCTCTCTGCAACTCTCTACCAAAGTGCTCATCCCAGCTGAGTCCATTGCACCTAAATCTGTGATGGATGTAGCCACATCCTCACTACAATCTGTGGATATCAAATCATCACCAATTGCCACTGAAGGAACCTGAACGAAATTTGTAGCTGGTGAAGACTGTACTCGTCTCAACTCCACGGAAACCTCACCTAATTGTGATTGCGACTACTGAAGGGCCAACTGGGTGCTCTCCAATAAATCTGTAGTCGCCTCAAGCTCATGAGTGAGCTCATCTGCCTTCTCTTCTTTTCCCATCAATTCATTGTAACAAGTGTAACCCCACTCGAAAAGGTAGTCCCTGTCAGCTAATAACTGCAAGTAATTATGTTTCATTATCCCGACAACTTCTTGAAGTGAATGGATCTCTACAAGGGAAAGACCACTATTAGTGTGCCCATCCAACATAGGAGTACCCCAACCACATATGGCTAACATCTGATGAGTAGCATCATAATGCTCAATGGATGTGGCAATCAAACTGTCACACACCTTCAAAATCCCGACCAAAAGATGTCTCTGAACTCCCTGACTCCCATGTAAGCTCTCAGACCACAACCCACACTATGATATGAAGTTGTAGTAGCATCGCTCACCTCATGACAAATAACATTGTGTGTGCTATCATCTCCGCACACATCAACCGAGGTACTGCTGCTAGGTACCTCGACGAACCACTCATTTGATAAAGTGGAAGCTATTGCTATATCAGTCTCCTTGCACACTTACACTTCTCATGTAACTGCAAGTCCCTCCAAGTCATAATCTTGGGACCTGTTACCAACCATTGTATTCTCTGAGTCATTTTCTAAAGTTTGATATTTAAAATCAGACTCGCTGAAGCATGAGTCTCACTCATAAATAATAGTAGTACCCAAGTCACGAGTACCAACATCATCCACCTGTAAATTCTCTACTAACTCATGCTGATGCAAACACCACTCATTGCTGTCACGAAAATCATAATCATTATAGTTCGTATTTTCTATGCAATCCTCACCTGTCTTGGCATCAATACTATCATTTGGCTCAAACAAGGGACTGCTGTCATAAAATTCAGTACCTTTATCATTGTTATCTTCATTGCTACCAATTGATGTAGGTTTGCCATCAAGGGTGGATATCATGGCATTAGCTTTCTCATGATCACAAGCTCCTATCTCATGAGAATTATGGGACTTAATGCGGTTGTCCTCAAACAAATCAGAAATAACATCATGCCTTTATGAAGAGCCTCCTTTATCTTGCGTATAAGAAATACTAATGGCTGCTCCACTGAGTAACGCCTCAACTTCCACATCCACCTCTCCCATTGTTTCTTTTGCATGGATAAAATCATTGAAATTAGAGCTTTCTTTTTACTTCTTCACAAACAAGGGATGCAGAATCTCGGGATGTTGTAGAAGCCCTGATAAATTTCTATTGTAATCCTGCAAGGCATGCATAAGCTTGGGCATAAGAACCTGTAGGGATTTTGTTGTCCTTGTTTTACCCATGATTTACACAACACCTCTGTCTGAATGCAACAGGCTTCCCCCACAGGATGGCAGGAAACCGCTCTGATACCACTATAAGAACCCCGCTAGGTTCTAAGTCTGAAACTCAATTTTGGCCGTTTGACATTTTGTCAAACAGTTGGCATGCAATGCCTAAATTCTGATTTTGTGAATGTGTATGGTTTGCTTTGCTTGTATTTAAATGATTTTTACGACAAACATATACAAATGCACGAAATTCAAATCACATTGCGAGCTATGCACAAATATCTTATTTTTTAATTTCATTCCATATATTTGCAATAATTTACAATGATCATCAAAGAAGCATTGGAACAAATATTAATCGCAAAATATTAAACCTGGAACTGCTTGCAATGGCGTTGAACTTTTCTATTAGTGATTGCAGCCTCTTGAGATTTGTATTTTATTTAGCGTGGATGCTGGATCAAGAAGTGCCACCACATATAAAGATAACCAACCCTCTACTATCAACGTTGGCCCTCTACTTGATATCGCAGCTTGCAAACATTAAAGCCGGCTCAATTCTTAGACATGCGGCTGCCAAAATCCCTAGACACGGCCTCCTTTTTAGCGGCCCTTTGTAATACAAGACCACGCCACAATTCTGCAACAAACTTTGAATTGATTACTGTGATTTGGATCTGCTACAACTCAATCTGATGTAAATGCCATTCAAACCCTGCTAAATTCAATTCCCAATTGACCACAAACATAATATCTGAATGAGATTATTGTTAACACGATTCAGCTGGTGTTTAATAGGCTCAAAGTGCTTTAAAATCTGGGAGAATTCCCAAATTTTCAGATCAATCTCCTGAAACCCTTGGCTCTCAGCCTGAAACAAGACAATGAGAAAAATATCAAAGCATCTAGAATGAGGATCGATTTCCATCTCCAAGTCTTTATAATTCCTCTATTGATCCTGAATCTTCACCCAGACACTTCGCATAATTTGAAATTATATTTTCTTTTGATGCACATTTGAAATATAATATTTTATTATATTTCCCTCTATTTTAATGTTGAATATGACCCTTTCTTTATGAAATAATAATAACTTATAACCACATAAATGGCCTCATAATAAAATTTATTAAAAAAGTTATCACTTTATTAATAATCAAATAAGCGTAACTCCATAATTAATCAATTTCTTTTCATTTTGTCTGCATCGGGAAGTTGACCATTTTATTCTATGTTCAACCCACTGCTTACCAAAAATAGAAAGGGTCCCTCTCGAACGTCACCTGACTTAATATAAATAGTAAGTATATGAATCTAAGCCCAAACAAAACCCAATATGAGCCAAACGAAGACCAAACTTGAACATACTGAATTTTGGAGAAGACATGAAACCCCATTAACCAAGTCTCTGCCTCAGAAGACCCTCTATCCACAATAATTAGCCTACAAGGGTCACAATGATAGGCTAATCCCTCAAACCCTGATGCTCGCGAAAATGGAGACATTATACAAGCCAACTGAATCCAGACCCCCACACGCTATGGAGAGATCCACACGCCAAGTCAGAAGCCATGTCATATGCCAATAGTCCATGTCAGAAGTCATCACAACACATTTTCGGACCAGTAACGATTTCTGGAACACTAGAAAACGCCACAGCGAAGGCCAAAACCTCAATCCACCAACATGAGTATCAGTACACCTTCAACCCTCATTTCCAGAGTAGAAACCTTTCGGGAAGCACAAATTATGCACAATTAACTGCAATAGTAAAACTGTATTTTTCTATTCATTGAACCACAAACATTTAGACCACATAGACTTCCGGATATAGGAGTATAACACCGAACCATTGTTAAACATTCTCTTCACATGATCGCATGATACATAACTGCCTTCACTATCCTAAAATCATACTTGTCTTCCACTGCACTTTAGCATTGTTCTAAATACATACCTGTCTTCCACTGTTCTAAAGGTTTAGAACACAAACTTACCCCTCCAAGAAAAGAAGAGTTTTGGACCACAATGCTTGAGCAACCACAAACACCTCTAGAACACATTGTTTGACATCAATGACAACAAGCAACTAAACATATATTTCCAACAATTAGGAAATAGTCTTGCACACATGCATCTCTATTTTCCATTGCAGAATGATTGTGACATGAAACTAAACATATATTTCCAACAATTAGGAAATAGTCTTGCACACATGCATCTCTATTTTCCATTGCAGAATGATTGTGACATGAAATTCTGGTTATGTCATCTTTACACCCCCGTGAACCCCCGTGAACTTAATTTTCAAACCACATAAGCATATCTTCAAAAATGGAGAAATGTGGTAGAATTCCCCGAGCCAGAGACATCAACACCGACACAAAATACTTGAGCTGTTTCATTGCAACAATCTATCAATCATAAAATTTTGACATCCAACCATGAACTTCTAAACATCACATATTTTACATCCAACCATGAGCTTCAGATCACAACACGCCAAGATTATTAGTTTGGCACATTTTTACATCCAACCATTAACATCTAATCAACAAACGTTTTGTTTGACATCCAACCATGACAATCTGATAAGCAAACATTTTGACATCCAACCATGAACATCAATCATCTGGACATAGGTTGATGTCATTTGCAGCAATCTTCCTCTCAACAAGATGATCAATGGTTGTCATCAATGACAACATACATACTGCTCCATAACTGCAACAACTCTCTACTCTTTGTTTTCAACAGTCGGCTCCATATAAACAACATTCATATCATAGGTTGACATCAAGGATACCAAATAGACACAATACCTTCATTTTCATCAATCCATCTATTTGTCACACAATTATATCCTTTTGTGACAACTTAATGCAACAGGATTTTCTAACCAACATTAGCACTGGTAGGAATTTCAAATTCAGCAATCTTTCAGATTGTTTAAACTGGGAAAGTGAGGAACTATAAGGAATGCGTTAAGAGCATACATACAAAACTGACTTAAAGAATAATTATAAGAGAACTATTTTGGCAACCAAAAAATCTGACAACAGTTGGCAATTTATAATTCTAGAAGTGCAGTATTCAAGCTTCTCTATACTAAATGACAACTCTTTAATACCACAAGGATGCAGAGATCATATAGATACTGATGTAGAGACACAGTGAGTTTTTGGTCTAGTACCCAGCCATCGCTGTTAGAGACAACTCGAATCCTCTTGTATGGTCATGCATTAGAGGCAACTTAATCGCTTGAGTAGTCTTGGTTTTTGCATGTTGTTCTTGATAAGTGTTGTCGCATTGTGTTGCGGTATTTCTTGTGTGTAGATGTGGACTTTGGCCTGTTTTTTTGTCACAATTGGAGCGCCAAAAAAATTGTTTATCGGTTTATCCTTAATGTCTTTGACAAAAGCTTGTGGCATTACAAGTATATTTGAATTCAGTGAACATCTTAGCCTCATAAATTATTCTTTCATTTATAACAATTGAATGTATATTATTTAAAAATCCTTACGACTTTTCTGCTTGGCTGTTCATCTGCAACGGTCTTCATTTTTGATAGAATAGTGTGGTATGACACTTGAACACACTTTGTGTGTTAGTATACCATATTGAGTTCTAATAACATGATAATTGTTTATTGATAATCGCATAATAGTTATAAGTCTTTCCAACTTGTGTTTGTATTTGAATCATGGACTAGTGGGTAGATATTAAAAAATTGTAATATTGATGTTTGTCCATGGATAGTAGAGGACTTGTTTCTTCTGACTTGTTGTAGGATGGTAGACATCGAGTTTGTTTAATGTGATTTGTTACTCAAATTCTTAATTGCTTTTCTCATACGTAGAATAAAGATTGATGGATTTTAATTTTTTTTACCTTGAGACTTCACTTAACTTGCATTCAAGGTTTTCCATAAAATTTTATCTGGGTTGATCATTGTAAGACAAAGTATGGATAAATAACTTAGTAGATGGTAACGCAATATGATATTAAGGGAACAGGAGCTGTCTTTTGTATTGTCTTTTTGGTTAGATTTTATTCTTTATTTGAACTGTCTTTTTTACAGGCATACTCATTTCGGAAAGTGCTTCCTATACTTTCTCAAGATTATCATGTTATTACTTTCGATTGGCTTGGTATGGTAATTTTTTCACTATGGGCTATAGTATAGTACTTTGTGCTTTGTTAGTTTTAGTAATCTGTGTTATATTTACCCTAGCATGTGTGTTTTAACTATATGTACGATGAATCTTGCTAACGTATTTTTGGTCATCTATGGACATTAGTATCATGTTATTCTTTCTTTATAAAAGTAATGTGTGTATTTTTTTCATTCCATTTTTGTTGGGTAAAATATGAAATCTAAGTTACCAGGTTCACACCCTAGACACCCCAGGCGCACCAAGCGCGTACTCGGGCGGCATCCGCAGGAACTGACGACACATTTGAGGAAAGTGGGCCCAAAACTTCAAAAAATAATATTTGTTTGTTATTTTTTTTTTGGCTTCTAACCCTAAAACGCCCCAATATGAGGCCTTCAAACACATTTTTATTTCACTTTTGCTCTCTGAATCTTGCTAGTTTGAAGTGAGGTGACCTTCTACAAAGCAGATTTGAGTGTGTAAGGCATGCATTTTAACCATATTCTTTAGTTTTTTGATAGATTGTTTCAAGATTTTGATGATTTTTAATTTATCTCAACTTTGTGAAGAAGTTTTGAAGTATGTTTTTTTTCATTTTTTTATAGATTGCAACAATGAGTAGTCAAAGCTTAGTGGGTGGGGAGGGAGCTGAAAAATTTAAAATTGATAAAGGGTCTCCTTTATGGAGACACACTGCAAGACTTTCACAACTTCCTGGAGGTGGGGGGGTTTCTTTGGAAATGTAATTTTTGCAATTCACAATACAATAGCTCCTACTACCAAGTCAAACTTCATTTTTTGGGCCCTGGGGGGTAAAGGGAGATCACCATATTGGAGGGAGATGGTGATAGCAATAAATAATGCACCTTCTGGTTTTACAGGTCCTGGATTTGAAAAGGTGCGCACCACCTTATTGCAAAAAGAGACAAAATCTGTAGAGGCCCAATCAAAACCAATTAGAGATTCTTGGGTTCAAACAGGTGTGTCTATTGTTTCTAATGGATGGAAAGATTGCAAAAACCATCCGTTGATCAATGTTATTGTTGTGTCCCCCAAGGGGGCAATGTTTTTGAGGGCGGTTGACTGTTGTTAGATTTAGATCAGAATTATATGACTTTTAATTTTCTTATATATAATCTCAATATATATGATATATATATAATCACAATATATGTATATTTATTTATTACAGATATAGTAACAAATATATATAAATATATTAATGTCAATGTATTGCAGATTGGATAAATGAGATTTATTATTTGTTGTATATATTCCCTTTTATCAATCAACAATCAACCATATATACTTCTGAGACATGTTATTATAGAGACATGTCTACTTGAGGAGACATGGCTCTATAATGCCATGCCTTTTCATTTAATCATTTTGTTAATACCCGATAATACTTAATCGGTGTTTCTTTTATCACTTCGTAACATACCGTCAATTATGCATTCGATATCATATACTATCGATGCTTTAACAGCCGATCGGTATTATAACCAATACACATCGGTAATGAATTATATTGTAATCGATATTAATCGGTATATTAATGTGACCGATATCAAATCGGTAACGTATTAATAAACAAGTTATATTATATTGTATGTTTGTTTATTCCATCAAGTATAATTTAGATATAAATTAATATAATAATAATATCCATTATTTTATATATATATATATATTGATTATTTATATTCTCATAATGTTATGATCATTTTTATCTGATCGAAGCTATAAACATCAACACTCCCTCTTAGTTAGGGAAGATAAAAACCATGAAATTTTATTTTGATATCACATTACTATGATTTCAGAAATATGGAATAATTAGGAATATCAAGTCTCATGATATTCACCATAACTCATAGATTTATAAATATCATCTCATGATATTGGGAGTATTTGTCACAGAATATCAAGTCGCATGATATTCTCCAAATACTCAGAGTAATGGCC
>MU224133.1:7135938-7148184 GCA_018584345.1 Thuja plicata | reverse complement strand
TTGGTTTCTTAATTCTGTTATCCTCATAAAGTATGAGGTGATGGTTTCTCCTTTATTCATTTTAATATTAGAGAGTTGATTTTTAAGAGTAAGAATTCTGCTAGTGTTGTTGATCTCATACATGTTTTAAAGAGCTTTGAACATTTGATATGCAGAGTCTAGCTTTGTGATAATAGGTAGTAGATGATCTTTTACTCCATCAACTAATAGTTCCATTGCTCTGGTATTGTCCTTTTCCCATTTGTTCTCCTCGTCATTCTTATTAGATTTAGGAGGATTTTCTACGATTGATTTTAATTCATTCTTTCTTAGTAATAGCATCATTCGTAGTTTCCAAGATTCAAAATTTGAAGCACCTTCAAGTCTGTCTTCAAGTCTAATTCCATTCACCATTCTGTCGGTACAAGGTTTAAAAAAAAATCTGATATTTATCTTCTTTTAATCTAATCGAATCTTCCTTCAAGCAGTTAAAATTTATAGTGGTTAAACTTTATCTTCTTTTAATACCATGTTAGATTTTGATCAGAATTATATGACTTTTAATTTTCTTATATATAATCTCAATATATATGATATATATATAATCACAATATATGTATATTTATTTATTACAGATATAGTAACAAATATATATAAATATATTAATGTCAATGTATTGCAGATTGGATAAATGAGATTTATTATTTGTTGTATATATTCCCTTTTATCAATCAACAATCAACCATATATACTTCTGAGACATGTCATTATAATGCCATGCCTTTTCATTTAATCATTTTGTTAATACCTGATAATACTTAATCGGTGTTTCTTTTATCACTTCGTAACATACTGTCAATTATGCATTCGATATCATATACTATCGATGCTTTAACAGCCGATCGGTATTATAACCGATACACACCGGTAATGAATTATATTGAAACCGAGATTAATCAGTATGTTAATGTGACCGATATCAAATTGGTAATGTATTAATAAACAAGTTATATTATATTGAATGTTTGTTTATTCCATCAAGTATAATTTAGATATAAATTAATATAATAATAATATCCATTATTATATATATATATATATATATTCTTATAATGTTATGATCATTTTTATCTAATCGAAGCTATAAACATCAACAACTGTGAAGGGGAAGTGAAAGATGTAGAGTTCATCTTTAGGATTCTCATTGATTCCATAGAGGCAGTGGGTCATGATAATGTTGTCCAAGTAATTACGGACAATGCAAAAGTTTACAGGGCTGTAGGTGATTTGGTAGAGGCTAGATATGAATACATCTTTTGGACACTGCACCGTACACTTGCTCAATTTGGTGATGCAAGCAATTGGCACCCAAATAGAATGGGTGAAAGAAATATATGAGGAGGGTGAGGAGATTCACATGTTTGTGACAAACCACCATGTCACAAGCAACTTTCAGAAACTTTTCGACATTGGAATTATTGAAGGTAAATTTTAAAATGTAATTTATGTAGTTTCATTTATCATTTTATGTCATGTTTTACACAATTGAATAAAATATTTTTTGTGTTTACATATTTTAAATGTGTTATTAATTTATTATTAACATGTTCTTAGGTGGAACCATAAGCCCAGTTTAGAAATGGGCGGGAGTAAGTGTGGCTCTGGTTTTTTGAATGTGAGGGTTTCTAGCGGCTCCAAGGGAGCTGCAGGAGTCCTTCTTGAGGATGCAAATTGCAATGGTGATGATGATGAGGACAAAGGAGATGGTATTGGTGGTCTAGCCGTGGCTTGGGCTGGTTCTTTGGCTGGTTGGGTTTCCTGTTTTTCCTTCCTAGCACTACTGTTTGGAGCTTTGGGTTGTTGCAGGTTCTCCGTGGGGTTGACTTTGTGCCTCCCTTTCGTTGTGTGCTGCCTGTCTCTTTTGCTTTGTCGTGGATGTTATGTGCTGGATTGCAGTGGTGTTAGAAGGGTTATTTCCCCTGCTAAGTGGCCGTGGTTGCGTGCTCCTTGGTGGTTCTTGCGGCTTTTTCAGGCCTTTTGTTTTGTTTGGGCCAAATCCACTTTGGTCCCTTCTTCCTTGTGTTAGAGGACTTTTCTAGTCTCGAAGTTTGGCGATTCGGTGCTGGCTGGGAGTTTGTGGATATGGGTGGATTTGTTCTAGGACCTTTTTCCCTTGTATGTGGTGGTTGTTTTGTTCCTCTTTTTGGGGCTCGTTCGGCTCTGCTTTTTTGGGTCTGTGGTTTTCTCATCCTTGCAGATTGGTTCGTTTTGGTGCTCTTGTTGGCTCCTTGTATGTGGTTGTTGTGAAGTTTTCTTGTGGAGTTGTTCTGTTGAAGGTCTAGGTGGATGCTGACAATTTTCAAGGGCTTGGCTTGGTCCCTTTTGGTTTTTGGTTAGGGGGTTGTGATGTTGATGCCCAAAAGGTTCATTGGTTTCTTCTCAAGTGGGTTGTTTTTGGTTGTGGTTGGTTTTGCCTCTATTTGGTTCCTATTGAGGTGGAATCAATCCTTCTTGTGGTGGGGCTTCCTGGTGTTGTTACATTATGGGTTTGGCTCATTCTTCTTCCCTCACCCTTTCTCTTTCGTCTTATAGAGGTGATGACTATTCCTATAGAGGTGGTATAGGCTTTTGGAAGGTCTTGATCAAAGGATGTTGGTGGGCTGCTTTGTTATGTGGTGGCCTGGTTTTTGGAGCTGACTGCCCTCTCTTCTCTCGCCTTTCCCTTCTCGGCTGATCCTATTGTGGTGGTTTCCTTTCCTATAGAGGTGGAAAGAAATTTCTAAGTTGAGGTGTGGACTAGCTAGAGTTTTTTTTTCTGTTGGCAGTTTTATGGTTATGGGAGCTAATTTAAAACCCATGTTTCGGAGAGCATTTCAAAACCCTGTGATGGTTTTGGGTTCAATGTCAAATCCCATTATTTTTTCAACTAGTTTATTTATGAACAATCTTTTGTGCTGAATTGCGGTTATTGGTTGTGGGAGCCAAATCAAAACCCACGTTGCAAGTTTGGGGAGGCTTTTAAAACCCCATGTTGGCGTTGGGTTCCATGCTAATACCCAATGTTATTACAGCTGTGTTTTCATTGAGCAAATTCTTGAGGTTGTTTGTAATGGTTTGGGGATCCTACCAAAAACCCCACAATGGTTTGGGTTCAATGTGATAACCCATTTTTTTAGCTGGCTTTTTAAGGTGCATCTATTTGAGGCTGATTGTAATATGGTTGTGAGATCCGATTCAAAACCCACGGTGGGTAGGGGAGCCTTTGAGCCTTTGAAAAGCCCATAGCTCCAGCTAGTTTTATGATGATCAATCTTGTTTGCTAGTTTGTCTTTATGGCTTTGGGAGCCATGTTGAAATCCAATGGTCAGGTTTGGGGAGCCTTTCAAAACCCTAAGGATCTCCTTGCTTGGGAGACTAGCTAGTTTGAAATGCTTTCTTTGTCAACGTTTCATCTTAGTGGGGTTTCAGGTGCCCCTCAAAATCTGCATGTAATGGGTTTCAAGGTCCCATCAAAACCTATTTCCCTTCTAATCAAAAACATGTTCTTAGGTGGCTGAAACCCGGTTTGCATCTCACACTGTAATGTTCCCATTTTGAGCGAGCTTTGGAGTTAGTGGATTTAGCCTATCATTGGGTCCTTGAAGGCTAATACTGGTGATTAGAGGACCCTATTGTGGGTTGTGGCCTCGTTTTGAGGGACTTACAATTTATAGTAAGTCAACAGTTGGTTCCACGGAGCTCAGATGATTTAGAGGAGTTATATGATGCTCTCAGATTTTATTTCCGGCTTCATCATCAGGATTACTCCTGTGCGTTATTGATTATTCATCATATTTCATCATTAGGATTACTCCTGTGCTGTCAGACTTTGATTTTGATGCTTCCTCAGTTATTTTTGAAAGACGGGTGAATTATGATTATTATTTAATTAAATTGGTTAAGGTTGCTATTTTTATTGGGATTGTATTTTGGGCATCTTAGTGTTATAGCTCGTTGGAACCGGGTTGAGAAGGTTTAAATCCCGAGCTCATAAAACAGGGACCTTATGTGTCAGAATATTGTTATTTTAATGAAAGGGTCTCTTTTCATTATTAAAGTGGAAAGAAATATAATAGTTTATTATATTTCAAATGTGCACATAAAGCATAGTCTTTATGTAAGTGAAATGTGTGATTAAGAAGCTAGGATTCGATTTCTTGTGGAGAGATTATAAAAGACATGGAGAAGAAATCGAATGCATTATTGATTATGCTATTGATTATTCATGTTTTGGTTCGAATTGTGGAGACAAGTGTTTGGAGAAACTTGCTGAATGAATTGTAAATTCATGTCAGTTTTCCTATCACTTTGAGCTGGTTTTCTTTTGCTTGCGAATCGTGAGCTTGCGAATTGTGAGAGAATGGAATCACTTAGTGGTTTAATTCGATGGCTTCTTTGGCGAGTTTTTCTTGGATTTTAAATCCCTAGCCACAAGTTGGAGATTGAGTATTATCTACGGACTAAGTCTGCAATGCTGAGAATTGGCATGAGTTTATTTGCATCAGCGACCTTTCCTTTCATAGCTGCGGCATAGATACATCACGTCATCTATACTTCCGCAACGATTTGGTGGAGTGAATGTGCATTTCGTAAGGGGTTACCTTCGGTTCATTATTGGGCATTGGCATTCATTGTAAGCAGCCACACTTCATATTAGCCGCAGCCAACATTAAGCTGTTGGAGAAAATAATCAGGTTATCATTTGTAATTTATCTTTTGCAATGTAATTCTTGTAATAAGTGAAGTTTGAATGAGGGGTTTAATAATTCAGATTTTTACTTTCCTTTGCAATCCATGTATTGTTTCCTTATCAATTTGAATTGAAAAATATAAAATATAAAATTGAAAGTCTTGTATCTTGAAGATAACTAAACATTGCAAAATTAGCACAATTTTCTTGTGAGAAATCAGAATTTGGTGTTAATTGAGGGTAAGAGCCAGGCATGCTCTTTACAGTGGTATCGTAGCAATTTCCTGCCATCCTGTGGGGTTGAATTTATTGGGCTTACTTGTTTGACTTGAGTGATGAACACTCTTGCTTTAATGGCAGTAATGGACAGATACAAGAAATCTGGAAAATGTGGAAACCAGTTAGACAGTTTATCTGAGTTAAGAAAGCAAACAAATGCCTTAGTTAGGGATATGGAGAAACGAAGGCACACACTGGAAAGATTAAATGTGCCACTTTTAAATCCGGCAACTGCCGATAGGGCAGCAGTTTATTTGGTTTCTTTGTTCAATAGGTCCTCTTCACAGAGAAGATATGAGGAGAGAGGTGAGTATTATACAAGTGAGATATCCAGAAATCTCCATGATGAGTTTTTAGTAGTTGCTGATTTTGATGGAGATGTTCCTATACTAAGTGGACCAACCACTAGTCCTGTTTGCACACCTGAGGGTGGATGTCCCTGACTTATTGGCAGATAGTGGAGCTGAGTTTCAACATCCTGAGCCTACCATAGTTAGGGGCATGGATCAGGTTGGTGGCATGTCTACTGCCATTAATGGCTGCCTTGCATCAGTTGGTAGCAGTATTAGCGATACAAGGTCTAATTTTCCGGACACTAGTTCTTTATGTGAGTGTGTCATTGATGCTGTAGATAGGGGGAGAGTAGAGGATGTTGTAGATACCACATTGGATTTTGACACAATAGATGATGGTATTATCTTTGAGGACTACGAGGAGTATTTGAACTCTGACAACTCTGATGTTTATGCTAGTTGTCGCAGTGTGGAGTCAGTACAGGAGGCTGTAGTCTTTTCCTGTACTGAGGATGTGAGCATGGAGCTACCCAGTGATGACACTTAGGATTGGAGTGTGACAGATGGGTCAAGTGACATAGGTTCATGCCATAGTGTAGATGATTCACTTGATGACATAGAGTCATGTATTTAACCGGAGATAGCAAATGGGTTTCAGATAGACGATGTTGATATTAGCATTGTGGATACCTCGGATGTTGAGTGTGAGGATGATGTGGGCTGCAGTGTGTTTGGTTTTTTATATCGGACATTGGGTATTGACAACGTTGTCATACGGTGGTGGTGGGTTCCAGGATCCTTTTCTACAAGGACTCACAGATGAGGATTGGGAAGCATATGAGTGGCAGGAGTTTGTTTCAGCCAGGGCTTCCACTCCTGCAGTTGAGGTGTTTGCAGAGGTACCCAATAGTGATACCTCGTTGGTGGACATGTGCGAGTTTGATAGCGCACATGAGGAGAGGGTTTATGAGGTTACTTCTTCGGTGACTCATGAGGATGACTCTACCTGCAGTGAGTCATGCTTGATTTATCAAACCTTGGGGGAGGACAATGAGTTGTTAGTGAGTGAGGATGGGACCCAGGATCTGGATTGTCATGTGGTTACAGAGGACGAGGTAGCTGAGGATTGTAATGAGTCAGATTCAGCAACAGCTTCCTCGAGGGTAGATTAGAATGAGTTCGATGTCAATACTCAGTTTGTAGATGTGTACTCGGATGTCAGTACACAAAGATACGGTGGTCTTGAGGGGATTTTGTTGGATACAACTTCCTTCCATAGTGTGAACAGTGCAGTTGAAATGGTACCTAGGAGACTCATTGTGCGGAGTCATCATGTGACTAGCCAGTTGAGAGGCGGTGAGAGAGACATTACTTCTACTCTCGAGCATTTCGATGCTGCTCATCAGTTGTTGACTATTTATGGTTGGGGTGCTCCTACGGCAGATTAACATGGTGGCGGTTACTTTTCCCTGACAGAGATTCATTCGTTGCAGGAGGCTATCAGGATTATTTTCAGTTGCTAGTCGACGAAGATCACCTAGTTGAGTGGGGGAGTACGACATATGAGGCTTTGATGGATAGAGAGGAGGTGAGCAAGCTTACTCAGGAGCTCACAACGACTTCTGAGGCTTTAGAGGGCACTTAGTTGGCTCTTCAGGAGTCGTCGTTGCAGTTAGGAGAGGTGACTGTGGAGTTGGAGCGGATTCAGTCTTTACCAGCCATAGATTCAGTTCAGTTGCAGATAGTGGTGGTTGGTGGTGAGTCAGCTTCCACAATTAACAATGATGGATGTGTTGGGGACGCAGTTACATCCATCCTTGAGACGGATGCAATAGATGTAGAGGAGGTTAGCATTAGTGGAGGATAATAGAGAGAGTTTTGTGGTATCCGGTTCTCCAATTGTTAGCACGATGACAGATGATACAAAGTAGGCTTTTGGGAGTCCTGTGGTAGCCAGTGTGGATTTGTCCGAGAGTTGTGTGCCAGTTGCTGACACCACTCCCTTTTATTCCCAGGACACAGACAGGGTGTCATTTGGTCTGGATGCTAGTTATCATGATGTTTTGTTTCCTTTTGTCAGAAGCAAATCTATTCCTCCTTTACATACAACTGATAGTGATAGGCAGTTGGTAGTGTCGCAGGTTCAAAGGAATCAACTGTGGATTGCAAGGGAGCAGGTTGATGCTGCTTCTTATAACTTCTACTTCACGGAGTCGTTTATGGAGTACTTGCTTGAGCGTCCGGTTTTGTAGGAGGGACCTTTCAGAGCTTCTAAGGGTACACTCATCCGGGGTTCTCGCGATATTCAGATGTTAGTGGGGCAGATTGTAGATACCTTGACTACAATGCTTCCTCATCGGGATTTTGTGGTTGGGTTTGTTGAGAGGGTTATCTAGGATCCTGCCTAGCCAGTTTTTCAGAGTCAGAGATTGGAGTCGTCTCTTGATTCACGTTTTGATTTTGACGAGTCTTTGACAGGGATTGGAGCTTTTCACCATGATTACTTAGTGAGGAGTGCTCATCATTTCTCTTTTGACCCACCGGTTGAGGACTTGTTTGCACGTCGGTGTGGGTTGGCTCCAAGGTTATACCATTCTTTTCTGGATGGATTTACTCCATCAGCAATTGATGGGGTTGGTTATTGCAAGATAGCAGGAGGTGACTTGTAGGGGCAGTACATTCAGGATGGTTTTACAGTGGTTGGATATCTGGATTACAGGAGTGCACAGGGCAGATCGACAGGGTGTTCAGGGAGCTTTGGTTATTTAGATGGTTTTGGATAATCATTTTTTCTTGTTATGGATGGTTGTGAGTTTCATTTCTATTGAGATCCAGGTAGTGACAGGTTTTGCACTGCAAATTGTGTGGGTCACTATGGTTGGCATGGTGAGTATTTTATGGTTGGCTTAGTGGATGGTGCTTTCATCACAGTAATTTGCAAGTGATTGCAGGGACATTACTCCATTCTATCCTTGGGATCCGGGTGGACTTATGTGTTTTTGTTTCCTAGGATTGCTTGGGGACAAACAATTTCAAGGAGGGAGGACTGTAATGTTCCTAGTTTGAGCGAGCTTTGGAGTTAGTGGATTTAGCCTATCATTGGGTCCTTGTAAGCTAATACTGGTGATTAGAGGACACTACTGTGGGTTGTGGCCCCGTTCTGAGAGACTTACTATTTGTAGTAAGTCAACAGTTGGTTCCACAGAGCTCATATGATTTAGAGGAGTCATATATCCTCTCAGATTTTATTTCCGGTTTCTGGTTTGGGCTCCAAGATTCTTGGAGGGAGCGTCTGTTTTTAGTAAGTTACCCCTTGACGTTCATTCATCATATTTCATCATCAAGATTACTCATGTGCTGTCAGATTTTGATTTTGATGCTTCCTTAGTTGTTTTCGCAAGACGGGTGAATTATGATTATTATTTAATTAAATCAGCTAACGTTGCTATTTTTATTGGGATTCTATTTTGGGCATCTTAGTGTTATAGCTCGTTGGAACCAGGTTGAGAAGTTTTAAATCCTGAGCTCATAAAATAGGGACCTTATGTGTCAGAATATTGTTATTTTAATGAAAGGGTCTCTTTTCATCATTGAAGTGGAAAGAAATATAATAGTTTATTATATTTCAAATGTGCACATAAAGCATAGTCTTTATGTAAGTGAAATGTGTGATTAAGAAGCTAGGGTTCGATTTCTTGTGGAGAGATTATAAAAGACATGGAGAAGAAATCAAATGCATTATTGATTATTCATGTTTTGGTTCGAATTGTGGAGACAAGGGTTTGGAGAAACTTGCTGAATAAATTGTAAATTCATGTCATTTTTCCTCACTTTGAGCTGGTTTTCTTTTGCCTGCGAATTGTGAGACAATGGAATCACTTAGTGGTTTAATTCGATCACTTCTTTGGCGAGTTTTTCTTGGATTTTAAATCCCTAGCTGCAAGCTGGAGATTGAGTATTATCTACGGAAGAAGTCTGCAATGTTGAGAATTGGTGTGTGTTTACTTGCATCAGCCGCTTTTTCTTTCGTAGCTGCGGCATACATACATCACGTCATCTATACTTCCACAACGATTTGGTGGAGTGAATGTGCATTTCGTAAGGGGTTACGTTCGGTTCATTATTGGGAGTTGACATTCATTGTAAGCAGCCGCACTTCTTCATATTAGCCGTAGCCAACATTAAGCTGTTGGAGAAAATAATCAGGTTATCATTTGTAATTTATCTTTTGCAATGCAATTCTTGTAATAAGTGAAGTTTGAATGAGGGGTTTAGTAGTTCAGATTTTTAGTTTCCTTTGCAATCCATGTTGTAATGTTTCCTTATCAATTTGAATTGAAAAATATAAAATATAAAATTGAAAGTCTTGTATCTTGAAGATAACTAAACATTGCAAAATTAGCACAATTTTCTTGTGAGAAATCAGAATTTGGTGTTAATTGAGGGTAAGAGCCAGGCAGGCTCTTTAAACACACAATTGTTCTGAGACGATTTGTGAAGGTGAAAGAGGCATTGGCGCATATGGTAATTAGCAGCCAATGGGGTATCTGGAAGCAATCAAATTTAGTGGGGGCCCAAAAGGTGAAGGCATTGATATTGGATGATGATTGTGTTAATGTTGTAGCACCGGTCAGATAAATGTAATATTGTTTATATGATTATTATGAGGACAGATTTATTTATGATTGTATGTATACATATATCAATATATATATTGTTATATATATTGATATATGTATACATACAACATTATTGAAGAAAATAATATTAAATATAAGCTCATAATAATATGTAGCTTGTATTAATATTATGATTAATAAACCATATTTACAACTTCAGATCAAACTACATATTATATCATCCAAGATAATCGCATTGGTTCGATTAATCAAATGTCGGGTTATTCATAATCTGCACTTTGCTTTAATCGTTTATGTGTAACGATCAATTAACATTATAGGTATCGTTTAAGAGAAACGATATATGAACCAATGTAATTCTCTTATCCCATTGTTCAAAGTAAAACGATTATATGCATTGGATAAACACCGATCGATATCGGTTATGAAGGGTTGTGTACAGCGCGATTAGTGTAGTGTAGAGACATTTCACTCTACCAACATGTCTCTACTTGGGACATCATATAAATTAACCCTGGAGTTGATCGATAGAAGATCAACATAATATTTGATTCACATTTCAGTTCATAGATATATTGATTATTATTATTAATATATATATCTATTACTATATCAGTAATAAATAAATAAATAAATAAATAAATATATATATATTTATATATATATATATTGTATTTAAATATATATCATATATATATTGAGAGATTATATCCAAAGTGGATTGTGAAAACAAAAGTTTAAAAGCCTCATAAATTTGATCTAAATTTAACAGATTGGTGGGCTTGCGTGGATTATGTATTGGAATTCACTCAACCTATCATGTCTATGCTTCGGTTTTACTGACATAGATGAACCATGCTTGGGGGAGGTCTATGATAGCATGGACGCAATGTGGAAGAAAATAAAATTGGTAAGTTATAATACATTCCTCTATCCTTGTTTATTGAGAGATATCTAAATTGACTTACATCACGATAACTTACATGAACTTGATTTGATATCCTAGGCAATACAAAGGAGAGAGAATGATCCTAAAGACACCTTTTACAAAAGGGTGGAAGCAATTGTTCTTCATCGTTGGAACAAGATGACCACACCATTGCACCTCTTAGCATATGCTCTATCTCCTAGGTACTATAGCGCATAAGTACTTGCTATTGTAGGTAGAGTGCCACCATATAGAGATTCTGATGCTAGGAATGGGTACAAGAGGGCATTTAGTAGACCATCAGTGATCCAGAGGTAGGGTCAAGTGTTAGGGAAGAATTTGGATTGTTTATCTCAGGAAAAGATGTATCACCTTGTGTTGTCAATGACTAAAGCAGAATGGATGCTATTAGATGGTGGTACGTCCATGGTCTAGATTTTATGTACCTCCAACTTGTTGCAATTAAGATCCTCTCACAAGTAACTTTTAATTTTAATTTTAATTTTTTTTTTGCCACTTGCATTGTAGAATTTAACACTTGACATTCTTGAATTTATCTTGTATTTTTTATTTTGTTGGTTTTCTCTCTAGGTTCGAAGCTCTTTTGCCACTTAGTGGAATGGGGTTACATAATCCTTTATCCACTCAGTGAAGCGTAATCGGTTGCCTGCAAAAAAAAGTTAAGACTTGGTGTTTATTGATACCAATTTGCGCCTCTTGGCACGTAAGCTTTGGGATGTAGCACCCGAGTTTGCCGACTTGGATGCAACCATTCAGGATCTTGCTAGAGCCACTATGGTTGATGTGGATGATGATGATGATGGCATAGCACATGGTGCATCTAGTGCTATTGGAACTAGTTTGGGTTCTAATTATGATGATGATCTACTTGTAGCTGCTGAAAATCCCATAGATGATGATTATTTTGATAATCCCTATGATGATTGATGAACATTGAATCATGTTTTAAAGTTTCACGAACTACATTTTCATATTGTAATTTAGTAATTCAATGTAATGATTTTCATTAGAATCGTGAACATAGATCAATGTTCAAGTATTTAAATTTTTAATGTTTGTCTTTGGCATTTGGCATTGATCAATGATCAAGCATCATACTATGAAATGATTTAGTTTTACAATTTTGTATATTTCTCTTATTTTTTGTATATATAATGCATGTATATATATCAAAGTAACGAGAATCGGAATTGGCAAGGCTGCAACGAATCGCGAATCGGCCACGAATCGACAAATTTAAAAAACCCTTGAAATTTAGAGATTTTAACAATTTAAAACTTATTTCATGCACCCTTTATTGAATATAACTTAAATACACTATAACATCATCAAATAGAAGCTAACATACATAAACAAGGAACATAAATGATAAATCCA
>MU224133.1:7124992-7135888 GCA_018584345.1 Thuja plicata | reverse complement strand
AAATGTAAATTGTAGCTGAAGTAAATAGAAATCATAGGATCATAATGAGTCAAATCATAGAATGTATGTAAGATGAAGATCCATAAGACATCAAATCATAAATGTATGTAAGATGAAGATCCATGAAGCGTATTTCTATCAGTATCTGTAAACAAAATGAAAAACAAGGCTCTAGCTCAAGCCTCATCATCATCATCATCACCATCCTCAATCTCGGCCACAGCCTTAGCCTCTGAGTATCCTGTTTGCCTTCTACAAAGGCGTCTAAGGTAGGTCCTAGAGGTCTGTTGAGCCATAGCCCCCGCATGTAAGGTGGGCTCACGAACAACATCACTAGGGCCTGTGTCTGTGCGTGCGCGTGGGCGTCTGCCATTGCCTGAATGTGCTCTAGCCGCCTCCTCTTCCATTAGGGTTAAAACAAAGAGCAAAGGCAAAAAAACATTAAAAAAAGATGTGTTTTTTAAAAAAATTGACTTGACTTTTTATCAAGCCGCGCAGGCCATTTTTTTGCAATTCATGCAGGCTATTTTGGCAATTTTTTGGATGAATCGCTGAATCAGCGATTCATGTGATTCATGGCGATGAAATAATCGATCTGGTTCAACGATTCAAAAAAAATTGGGAAGCCTGAATCGAATCGCCAAACCGGCAATTCGCGCAATTTCTGGGCGATTCTCGTTACTCTGATATATATATATATACACGTACCCATATGTACCCAAATGCAAAAAACAATTTTCACGTACCCACTTACCAAGTTCTCGTATCCGAACCTGTCCTCGAACCCGAAGCAGTAACTTAGTATGAAATCTTATCTAAAGGTAATTTTACTTTGTGTAATGTCCCTTTGTGGGACATTCCTGATTTTTCCTATGCAGATTAATAAATAATTGCATAGTTCTCAAAATCAATAATATCATGAATTCTTTGGAAATACTTGCAAATCTGTTGAATTAGAGCTTTTTGTCACTAATTCAATAGTGGCAGTATCAAGGGTTTTTCATGCTTAACTTGCCAAGAGCATGAAAGTGTGTTCATCCTTCCAACTCTTAGTCCACCTCAGAGGGTTTTCTTCCTCCTTGACCAAGATTTGGGTTTTCGTCCAAACTCAATAAGAGCAATAAGGGTTTTTGTTCTAATCCTCTTGTGAACTTGGAAGGGATTTAATCCTTCCTATTTGTGAGACTTCTTCAAATTCAAAATTGATTGATTGATTTATTTGCTAGATTATTGCTGATTTCTTTGGCTGATTGATATTTCTTGATGGGTTGATGGGTAAATGGTCAAATGATGCTTGAATGAATCCTTAAAATGATCTCCTTTATACTTCATTGATGAAAGAGTCATCAATTTTCACAAGAATTGTGTCACCACCCTTCGTTGCTGCCTTTTAGAATAATAATATATTTCTGAATGGATTCCTTTGTTCCCAATTGATTATTTATGGGTGAATAATCTTTCTTAATTGAAATGATCTCCCTTTTATACCTTATGTTTTGAGGGAGTCACAACTCCTTACCAATATACTCTTTCAATATCATGAGGTTGATACCACCATCTTAAGTGTGAAGACAATTTTGTCTAGTATTCTTCTTACTCATGTACTTGTGTTTCCCAGTTAACTCTCAATAATGAAACCAAGAGTTGGCAAGGTCCATAGTTTAAGAGAAGTTTTCTCTCATCCTTAGAGGAAAAACAAAAGTCATCTTGTAGTGGCATAACATCAATCTGAAAATTGATTTCTCCTTTCACATGATTTGGTTGGCCCAACATTTGCACAATGTTTTGTATATCACTTCTATTCAAAGCAAAGGATGAGTTTTCCACATATTAATATGAGAATCTGAAGCATGACATACATCCGTGACTTTCAATATTCTCACATTTTGTAACTAGTCATTTGTTGATTGTGATTGTATTGTTGTGTAGTATAGTTTCCATTTGATGTTTATTGGCCCAAACAACCTTGTAGGTTAATTTTTGATCAGCCATTGATTGATCCATTTGTGTAAGAAGTTAGAACCAATGTGATGTTTTCTATTGATATTTGTCTTCCTTCCCACTTATCCAAAATGCAAAATATAGAAGCATTATAGTTACGCGTTGTAGATGATACTATCTGCCTTTCCTTGGAATAGTGGTGAAAATTATTTATTTTTTTCCTCCATGATAGGTTGTAGGAATACGTTCTTATTATAATCTTATAAATTAATTTCCTTCTTGTTTACTCTTCTTCCTTTTAGGTTCAAGTTCTCCTGCTAATTCTTCAACCGTCATTGCTTCTATGTAGCGTACTTGTCGCTTCCCAAAACATCTATTACCCGATGCTCTTGGTCCATTGCAAGTGAATGACAATTTCTTCTTTGGTTGCAATGCACCTTGTCAAAGGGTTGTGTTGATGTGAGTTTTGTGACCACCTCAATGTGCAAGACAGAATACTAGGTATCCGATCTTCTCTTGAACAAGGAAGCTTTAAATGCTGAACATTGTAACGCTATTGTGTGATCAAGTAAAACAACCCCAAGGTTTACATTGCGTACTTGCAACTTTGGTGTTGGACACAACTCAATTTTTATGATGTGATTTTCTGATAATCACTTGGGGACTTATGTTAGTCTTTTGTGGAGGATTTATCAACTTTCTAAATGTGAATGATATGACAATTTGAGTGCATCAACTACTTATAACAATGATTTGAAATAAAATGCAAATGGGATGAAGGTTTAGAATTCTAAGCTACTTCTACTTCTAACTCTACTATTGCAAGACACTATTGATGTTGTGGTGAGACTAAACCTATCCTTGTTTCGCCAAATCAACTACGCTAAGGAGGGTGCTATCTTGTAAGGGTGCGTGTATGATTTTCAAATTACTTATGCTCACCAAAACCATAAACTATGCAAATGAATGAACATCAAGCAATTGAAGTGAAGTGTTTGCAATGGGGTTCATACCAACCTTACACTATTACTTGCAATCAAGAAGTATCCAAAGATATGAACACAAGTTTCACCATGTTCAACAACATCAATATTTCTTATTATCTATTCAATTACTTAACTTAAACTACTTTTAACTTCTAATCAACTTAAGCAAATTTTATTCTAAATGAGAAATGTGGAAACCATGCAATACTCCGAAACTTCACAAGTATTCACCATGAAAGCAACAATGAATTAGGAATAATTTTGGCAACAATTTCTTCAAGTCTTTCTTACAAATGATTTGAGCAACTCTTGTATAGAGACTCCAAGTACAATGAATGGCTCAGATTGATTCAAGATCAATGACCCAGATTATTCCAACACAACCCTGATGTAACTACCACCTAGAAGCATTAAATGCCATCCAATGAAAGTAAATCACCTATCTGTGGACCAATGAGAAAATTCCTTGCCACATATGTTTTCAACAAATCTTCTTCTAGAAAAATGTTCGTTTTATCCTTTTCTTTGATTGCAAATTCGATGAGTATGGACATGATGGTGTTGATCTTCTCCATGGGTGTGCTTGGTGCAAATTCTATCCTGTTGTAAAGAGCCTGCCTAACGCTATCTCTGAATTTACTTGCAAAAGTCTTATTTGTTTTGGAATTGTAGAATGTTATGAATTTTTAACATAGTTTGCCATGTAAAACAATGATTTCACCAATATTCTTTAACCAATCAATTACATTGAAATACAAATAACCATGCATTTAATTTAATTTAATTTCAAAACCCCAGTTGCTGATAACAAATTATACATAACCAATGCTATCAAATAAATTACTAAAATAACCTGTGATTACTTTCAACAACCACCATACTAGCTGCAAGTAAAGAGAAAGGGCGGCTATCAATGTTTCCAGCAATAAACTCTGGCCGCAAGTGCTAAGGGAGGTGGCGGCTGCTTGAGGAGAAGCCCCACGTCCAATCTGAACCAAAAATCAGCACCATTCAAATTGGCGTCCAACACTCCAGCTCTCAACTCCCATTAATGGCGTCCCAAATTCCTTCAGGCATCAACCAAGCTGGCCGCAATTCAACCACAATTCATTGGCAATTAAATCCAACTCAAAGTGAAAGGACTCATAAAGAATTTACTGTTGGGTCGTACAGTATGATTGTTGGGTTGGACAGTGCAGGCTGTTTGGGCCGTGCAGGGTATAGCTATTTGGGCTCTACAGTGTGGAACTGAAGGCCGTACAGTGTGGGATGTGGGCCGTGCAGTGTAGCTATGGGCCGTACGGTGTCCGTTCGGTCAGCACAGTGTTGCCTCCAGCCTTTGATACGCACAGATCTATTAATATACTCCGTAATGAAATTAGTGCTCAATACTCTGGAACATGTACTTGCAAGGGAAATTATATTAATAATTGATAGCGCTTCAGATTTGCCAGGTCCAAAACAAGAGAACAAGCAGAGTAGGGTGAGGGTTGAATCCCACCGAAACTGCAAATACCAAATAGGGAGGGTATTTCACCTCTGAAATGGCAGACAACAGACTCCCAACAGGAATTCGCAATTACAAATAAAATATCAAAACTCAACAAGAGAAATACATCCTACACGTCGGTCATAAATACCCGTCAGATAACTCCCGAGGTGCACAAATAAAGACGAGATGACAACACCTACACCTACGCTAAAATAAAGATGAGCCCGAGATAAACTAAATCAATCGGAATCCAAATACAATTATTATTATTTATTTAATGACAGGGATATTACAGATGCCATGGTCCTATCTTCATTGAAGTTCTCGTTTGGGAAGCCCATCTCACCATGTTTAGGAATGTCTTCAATATTAATTTCATTGTGATGTTCATCTAGAAGATCTTCCACTCTTTGAGGAGAATTTACTTCTTGTTTTTGTTGATGAATAGGAGACTTGTTGCGATTTTGACTTCTGCTAGCCTCTGAGTGTATCACAACTTCATGAGATGCCTCATTATCCATAGTAGATGTGGCATTCCTCTACATGGAAGAAGCACTAGTCTTCGAATTAGTGGCCCTCGATTTCTATTTCTTCTATGGTGACCCTTGATATGGAGCTTCTTTCCTCTTCGTGCTTGTTTCTTGTGAAGCCTTGTCACTGTCTTTGCCTTTTTTGCTACATTCGCTTCCTTCCCTTTTGTTGACTTCTTCTGGTTCTTTGGATGATTCTTCATCGGGCTCTTCCACATCCTTCATAAATTCACGAGTCAAAGGAATTCCACTTTCTTTCAATTTGGCCATCTGTTGATCAACCCAATACTTGGTGAATATTGTCACTGGTTTCATTAATGTCTCCAAGTGAATGTCGCCCATTTCAAACGATTTAACAAAAGGCGGTCTGTATCCTTTATTGTTTCATAGTCCTCCTTGATATGTTTTCCATCATCCTTGATAAGATAAGATAGATAAATCTATTCATGTCTAACAAAGGACCACAAAGAGTGTCCAAGGGATTGCCGAAACAAAGTAGAAGGCTAGCCCACAGTAGGAACACCAAACGGTGTCTGAGGAGAGAAAACGAAACAAGAGCAAGAAACAACAACCAACAACTAACAACCCACTAGCTACCTTGAGCAACCGAGAAAAAATAAAAAATTGAAGGATAGGCAATAGGGCGAGAAGGGACCCCAAGCTGTCTCCGAGGACCTCTAGAAGAAGAAGAAGAAGACTGTTGTTGAGTGGAATTCTTGCATGGCCTCATGGATCCGGTATCGCCAGAAGGGGGGACGAGCTGTTGCTTGGTACCACTCACAGGGGATACCATCGTGAAGAAAGGTGATGAGCTGGCTAGGGTCCAATCTCCGAGCACCTCTGGAAGAAGAAGAAGACTGTTGTTGAGTGGAGTTCTTGCATGGCCTCATGGATCTGGTATGGCCAGAAGGGGAGCCGAGTTGTTGCTTGGTACCACGCATAGGGGATACCACCGTGAAGAAAGGTGATGAGCTGGCTGGGGTGCGGTCTTGTGGGGAGCTGATGTTGTAGAGAGTGGCCCCGAAGTCTCACGGCCTCCTGAAGATAAAGCGCAAGGCACCTCTGGTCAATGTACCTGAAGGAGGAGAGAGACTTAGTCTCCCTGAACAAGCTGTAGAATCTCCCTTTGATCTCGTATTAGATAGGACAACAGAAGATGAAATGAGTCTCAGTCTTAGTCTCACCCATGCTACAAAGTTGGCAAATTCCGTCCATAACTTTCTGATGGTTGGTCTCATTGCGGAGCCGATGTGGTCCCACTCTGAAGCAGCTGAGGGAGATGTTGAGTGCATATGCGACCAACAGTGGGAAAGGTAAGATGGGCAAACAATGATCCTGTCCGAAATCTTGAGAAAGTGCTTAGTGTAAAAAGTCATCTTTGGGCGAAGCCCCCCACAAGGATTAACCCAAGTAGTGTGGATATACTGCCAATAAATGTCCATTCTGATGTGCATATTCTTCTCCGACTGAGATGGAAGGAGATGAGAGGTACTCATCCAATGAGTACCGGAAAGGAGGAAGATGATCAATCTCGATCCCAATCAAAGCCAGGAGAGTCGTGGCCTGTGCAAACCGGCACCAAGCCCGAACCGAGGTGTCTGGAATCGTAATAGCCTCCGAGGAGCGGTAACCAAGATAGGAATACCTGTGACGCCCCTCCGAGGAGTACGCAAAGCACCGAAGGCGATGTAAGAACCAAACAAGGTTGAAGATGGTACCTAGTTTGAAATGGTGGACACCAAACTTGACAAGGACAATACTATGAAGGGCGTACTGCTTGCATTTGATGATGTGCCAAAGGAGGGTCTGGACCCGCTCCATCGAGGCCTAGTCCATCTCAAAGTGATGTCGAAAACACTCTCTCCAGAAGGGCAAAGGAAACATACCCTTTGTTGATGCAAGGCTGTTGGGCCGGTCGCATGCTGAAGCGAGGGCCTGAGAACTTGACCCTCAGATATGTGTACGAAGAGATCTCCACCTCAACACCCTGGAAAAAGAAGTGGAGGTGAGAGGTCTTAAGACCATTGAAGACTATCACCTTAGTCTTACCCAGGGTAACTATCAGTTGTCATGAGTCATAGAAAGAAGCAAGGCCATCAAGAAGTCTCTCTAAAGCCTTCGGGGAGGAAGCTAGGAGGACAACATTGTCTGCAAAGAGCAAGATATAAATTAAAACCTGGTTCAAGTAACAACCATCCCCCAAAAGCGAGTGCTCTTGAAGAAACTCCTCCAACTCATCGATATGGAGCCCAAACAAGGTAGGAGATAGTGAGAAACCCTACTTCACCCCGATGGTGCTCCGAATGAAGTCTGAAACCCCATGTGGGGTCTTAATGCGACCAACAATCGTCTTGTAGAAGAGTCTCATGATGGTAGTCAAGAGAGTCTTAGAAATACTAATGTAGTGCAGCCTCTGGACAAGGGCCATCTGGGCACAAAATCAAAAGCTTTGCGGAAATCCCCAAAGAAGTAGTAGACCTTTGAGGAGCAATGTCGAGCCTCCTCAATAATAGCCTTGAGAGTCAAAATGTGGTCCATGGTTTGATAGTCTAATCTGAAACCAACGTGCCCTCTGGCCTGCCTCTGACAAAGCATGCTTAACCATGATAGTCCTGTAAGTGTGGCGAGCGAATAGGAAGGGGACGCGCGAATGGTAAGGTTGAGAAGAGCATGGTCGGCTAGGAAAAGGGTGGTAATGGAGAAATGGCTAACGGAAGGGATGAAGGAGGGGTTGAAGAGGGCATAGTCCACAACGTTCGTACCCTCGCATTGAGGCCAGCAAGTGATCACACTAGAGCCAGGAAACCAGGGAGGGCCGTTTAGGATCACCAAATCAGAGGACTTGCATAGCTAGAGTAAATGGCGGCCATATTTCGTGAGGGGCCCCAACAAGTGTCATAGGATCTTTGAAGACCCAAGGACAGTCTGTCTTGATACTGCACATCGAGTCAACCACCCAGTTGTGTAAGGATATATGCATGTCCTTGGTCCGTGCATTAAAATCCCCAACAATGATAATGTCCCCCATTGCAGAAAATTGACTAATGCTGTCATATAAGTCCGTGTAGGGGCTTCCTGTAACCTATCATGCATAGCATAGAAAGAAAATGCTGGAGGAAAGTAACACGACAATGAAAATGTCCCTGTGGTGCATAGCCACCTGGCTAACACGGACCCACATAAATCTGGTGGAACTGTCGGAGTAAGCAATAGACATTGCACTCTGAAGCCGGTTCTTGACAAGGCAGGCAACCCCACTGGAATCCCTAACACCCCCAGAGCAACGAACGTCATCCCTAAGAGCTGAAAACCAGTGATACCTAGTGACACCAGGAAGAGGACAAGCGAGGCTCCCATGAGTCTCTGTAACAAGAAGATCAACCTAACCAATAGCCTTGTGGGGTAAACCCAACATGGACCAAAGTGTCCCATTAGTGTTCCAACAGTTGACACGTAAGGAACCACCCCTTTGGTCCTCCAAGCCCAACTGCTCCTGTGACCGTCATTTAGCCGCAACTCTGGACCTGGGTTCCCAACCTGGGGGGAAGTAATCCCTAATAACTGCCCCCACTTCTCTTCATGTCTAGCAATGACAATAAGTTCTCTAGAATGTTTATGTTTAGCCACCTGAGATTTATTAAGGTCCTCATCAAGGAAGATCTTCGTAGGCAAGGAGAACAATTTTCTTTTGGCTTTAAGAGCCTGAAGCTATTGGCTTCCAAGAGAAACGAAAGAACAAAGTGGAGTCATAATTAACCCAGGCCCTTTCCAAGGTAATGTCGTTGATTTCCAGTTGTTCACTAAGAAAGGTGTATCCTGCAGGCATTGGACTAGTAGTGATAGGTGGGAGTCCACAGACCTTCAGATTCAATTCATGTGTTTGCTTCGTTCTCTCTTCCATGATTTTCAATTAAACGAGCTTCTAAACCCTGACCAGAGGTGGAGTGTTGCTATTGTTGCAGATGGAGGCCCAACTTCTAATGTGTTTCTCAGTCTCACATTTTAGTGAATCCTGCCTGCAAACCAATTCTGATTGTTTGTTTTTGAGTTGAAGAATGTCATTTTTCACTGTGGATTGTTCGGTGTTTGCATGAAGAAGTCTTTTGTGGTCTGCGTGTTCATCTAACACCATGGAGACCTTGTCTGAGATTTCCTGTAGGGAGATTTTGTAATGTCCCCATTTTTCTTAAGCATCAAAGTTTGAGGGATTAGCCTATTATTGTGACCCTCATAGGCTAATTATTTTGGATAGAGGGTCTTCTGAGGTAGAGGTTTGGTTAATGGAGGTTTTTATCTTCTCCAGAATTTCGTATGTTCCAGTCTGGTATTCGTTTGGCTCAGATTGGACTTCGTTTGGGCTCAGTTTCATATACTTACTATTAATAGTAAGTCTGAGGTTGATCGAGAAGGACCCTTTCTATTTTTTTAAAGTGCATTTGGTCACTTGGAGAAATATTAGGTGTGACTCCTATTTCCGACGACATATTTAAAGGATAAGTAATTTGGGAGTTATTATTATTTTAGTGGCCAAATTATTATTCAATCATTAAATGGCTTATTATAAAGTTATAATTTAACTTTATAATTTCACTTAAGTTGAGGGTTGAGTCATCATTGGAAGGGGCCATTTATCCAATTAATTCATTGAAGACTAAGCCAAAGTATTAATTAAAGTATTGGAGTAAATGAATTATTAAAAGGAAAAGTATATCTATTTATCCCACATTGGCTGGAAAAGTGTGTGAATTCTCCCACAAAAGTTATAAAAGACTCGCGTGAGTTCTTTTTCATGATTCATGACTTGTGCATTTGCTTTGTTGGTGTGGAGAAGAAATTGAAAGAAGGGTTTCAGATTTCAAGCTTGAAGAATTGTGAATTCTTCCATGTTATTTCAGCATAGTGGATTGGTGAAACACCCAACGAATTATGTCAAGCGTTGGTTTCATCCAGAGGCCAAGAATGAATTTATTGTTGCAGGATTAAGGGTTTGAATGCTTCATTATTTACCAGAACAATTTGCAGTGATAGAAGGAATTGGCAGCCATTATTAATCAGATTTCAAAGGATTTATGAGCAGATTTGTGAAGTTTATTCAAGGGTTTCAAGACATATCATGCATGTAAGTTCATGAATTGTACTCTTAAATTTTTTGGGTATTGTTAATTTAGATAATAGGGGATATTTTATGAACTGGGTTGTTGATATTTTGTGAAAATACTGAGTATCTAAGGTGTTGTAAAAATCTGGAATTCTCAGCTATATATTCCTATGTAATGTCAAGTTTTTGAGTTGAAATAATTATTGCAATATCTTCTTTTTTGCTGAATTATATTGTTGTATCAAACATTGCAAATATATTAAAAAGCATCAATTGTGGCATGCCAAACCATAACAAATCAAACAGGAACTTACATCAGCAAGCTGAGAGATTGTTTGCTAAGTGTTTGACGAAATGTCAAGGTACTTTTAAATCAGAAAATACAGTGATAAAGGTTAGAGCGAGGCAGGTTCTTTACAGATTTTCAAGGAGTTCGTAGTGTTTTCTTCACCAGAGCCGTTTTTGACTTCGAAACATATATGTATTTTCAAGGAGTTCTTGTTAATAAATATGAACAAATTATATGTATTGAATGAATTGAGTCAATTAATTACAAAGAGCTTCCAAGCTCATATAGACAACGGATATACAAAAAAATAGAAACAACAGAGACTATCTGCAGAAATAGAAACTATCTACAAACGATAGAGAGAGCATTATTAGAATATTTCTAATACCCTCCCATAATGCTTAGTCTATCAATAACACCAATAGCCTCCCTGAATTTTACAAATTTATCAGAACTGAGAGACTTGGTGAAGATATCAGCAGACTGCTCTGAGGTGGGAACATACAGCAACTGAATAGATTTGTCTTCAACCAGTTGACGAATGTAATGACAATGTGTTT
>MU224133.1:7089501-7106919 GCA_018584345.1 Thuja plicata | reverse complement strand
TGAAGATCATGGCGGAAAACTAGAGCACCATGGACATGGTGTCCAAGGGGCTGGCGGAATCCGCCAGCACCTTGGACATGGTCCATGTCCATCAACCTCAAAATTTACGAAATCCATTTCAAACCACCAAACTCTTTGCAATTTCGTATTTCAACTTGATTTAGCTCTTTGACTCCAAATCGGGGGGAAAAGTTTGCAGCCAAGGTATTGGCGGAAATCAGGGGGAGCTTGGACAGCCTGTCCAAGGGGAGGGCGGAATCCGCCCAGACCTTGGACACAGTAGACTAGCACTTCCATACTTAGCCAAATTTTAGTCCAGGGGCAGAGAATTTATACAAATATAACATTTAAGTATAAGTCTGTTTTAATTTGAGATAGGTTTCAGCTTCATAGGAGTTAAGGTGCAGATTCTAGATTTTGGGTTTTTTTGAAATATTTCAGGACTTAGCCAAATTTCAGGATTCAGCACACCTTCAGCAGAGCTACCTCCCACAATCTATTTCGACTTTCTAAGATCGAATTGAAGCTGGAACAAGGATTCTCAGAGGGTTTAGACTTGTTTCATCACGAATCCTTTGGTTTTATCCCATATTCCGGAAAGATTTAGCACAACTCTTGCCCATGTTCCAGACAGACTTGACTTCTCAGCAGGCCAAAATTGCCCAAAACCAACTCTCAAACTTCACTTGCCGGACCAAGGGGCTTGAAAACTGTCGCCCACAAAGACTACCTAAGACTACTACCCCTACTACTGCTTGTGAAAGAGGGGGTCCCCATTTGCAATGGGGCGATGGTGTGAAAACGTCACAACACAACTCTTAGTCCACCTTGGAGGGTTTTCATTCTCCTTGACCAAGATTTGGGTTTTCGTAAAAACCGATTAGAGCAATAACGGTTTTCATCCTTATCCTCTTGTGAACTTAGAAGGGATTTTGTCCTTCCTATTTGCAGGACAATTCCTCAATTTCAAGACTAATTGCTAGATTGATTCATGGCCTCTTGTTTTTCCCTTTCTCTTTCCAAGGGTTGTTGAGCTCTTGGCTCGATTAGATATAATACTTTTTAGATCCGTAGGATGGTAGGATCAATGCTTTGATACCATTCTTAATGATCCTTTTTTGAATATTCTAGATTTTCGCCTTAAACCAATAATATTTTCTCAAAATGACAATATCTTTGTAAAAGATTAATAATATATTATAATTTTCAGATCAATAAATCATATCATAATTCTCAAAATCAATCATATCGTGAGTTATTTGGGAATACTGAATTAAAGGTTTTCGTCTCTAACTCAACAATGGCAATAGCAAGGATTTCGTTCTTAACTTGCGAAAGACATGAAAGGGTCTTCATCCTTCAAACTCTTAGTCCACCTTGGAGGGTTTTTGTCTTCTTTGACCAAGATACCTTAGTTCCTCAAATTCACAAAGGTATTAGAGGAGTGTAAAAGGACTAGACCCAAAAGAGAGGCAAAAAATACTTTCCCAACAAACCCTATGTTTGATGATGAGTGCAAGTTAGTAAAAAGAAATTTGAGAGGAGAAATGAGTAAAGAAAACGAAGAAAGAGTATGAAAAGTTGGTAAGGTGTAAGAAAGAAAATTATGTGAACATAAGAAGGATGGAGCTGATTACTCTTGAAAAACAAAATCCCATATTTTTTTGGAAACAACTGCAACAAAAGAGGAAGCAAATAGATTTGAGCATCACAAGGTCCCAATGTCTTGAATATGCAAAGATCTTATATAAGCATGGACAGGATAAGCATAGACCTTTGGTAATTAATGCCACAACCAAGCTTTTCATCATTGAAGATATCATTCGGGGCATAAAGAGGTTGGCAAGATGAAAAGCCCAAGATATTGATGGGCTGCAAGTTGAACATTTGATATTGATGGGGCATTGATGTCCTTTCACCTCATGTCAATTGTATCTTCAACGATGTCAATGAAGAGGGTTTTCCTGAAAATTGGACGACTAGTGTTGTATTTCCTCTCCACAAAAGAGGCAACATAAATAATCCATCAAATTACCACACTATTATGGTTAACCACCTTCTTGGGAAACTCTTTGGTAGCATGGTTGAACGCAAAATCATCAGCCGGGCAAAAATAGATGGTAAAAGAGCTAAGGGCGGATTGGTTTTGGACCAAAGCATTCCATTATTGATTATGGTATTACCCTTAAAACCAAAGCATTCCATTATTGATTACGTTATTAGCCTTAGATTGTTGGTACCACGTAACAAACTTTGGGATAGAATGGAAGAACTGGAAATTCCTAATGAGCTTAGAGTTGTGGTATAGAGCCTTTATGAGCAGGTCAAGGCTAAAATCAAAACCATAGATAGGATGTCAAAGTGCTTTGGAAGTAATATTGGTGTCAAACAAGGGTGCCCTCTGTCACCAACTTTATTTGGGCTATATATTGATAAGTTAGAAGAATGACTAAAGAAGAATAATGGTGAGGGAGTTCAGCTAGCTAAATATGTGATAAAGTTACTTCTCTATGCAGATGAACTCATTTTGATTGCTAAAATGGCTGATGAACTGAGGGAACATTTGAAGGCACTTGAAACCTTTTGTCATGATGTTGGGATGCAAGTGAACACTAGCAAAACCAAAGTGATGATCTTCTCTTTGAAAAGAAACAAGAAGACGCAAAACACATTTCTTTTGGAAGGCAATCCTTTAGAGATAGTGAATGTGTACAAGTATCTTGGATTTGATTTCCACAACAAACTAAGTTGGGAAACGTGCAGAGCAGAAGAAATTAGGGAGGCTGGAAAGTGCTATATTGCTTACAAAATAGATATAGGAATGCAGATTTATGGGATTGGAAAACCAAGAAAATGCTTTTTGGTTTGTTGATCGCTTTGGTGATCCTTTGCAGTTTTGAGATTTTGGGCAGCAACATGTTAGATCAAAAATGGAGGCAAGTAGAGAGAGTCCAAAAACATTTAATCATCAGCAGTCTCAAATTTAAAATTGTTGTCCCTTATAAGATCTTATTGGCAGAAACATGCATCTTCCCTTTAGAGGCTTTGGCAATGGTTTGGTTGTTAAGCTACCTAAAGAAAAATCAAACTATGGGAAAACATTGTTGGTCTAAATTGATCCTGAAGTAAAGACTAGATAGAAGAAAGAACACATGGATGAAACAAAATGACAAATACATGAAAAAATGGGAAGTTAATATACAAGAATGTCCGATAACAATGAAGAAATAAATAAGTTTGTGAGGGAAAAATTCAGGAGTATCATATGGTTAAAACAATATGGGCGTAAAAAAGCCTACTATATTAAAGAATTTAACCCCACAAGAGACCATGAGGAAAAAACATATATTGGGGCTGTAAATTTTGATTAGACTTATATAAGATTTCTTTATGTTTCAATTGTAATTTTACTTGCTGAATATAAATATGAAATTATCTATCAATGAAATGTGTCTTCTTCAGATCTCCAAGTAAGGCTGAGTATTTATCGATTTCAATTTCTCATTATGCCTTATCGGGTTAGCATATATATATTTATCTAATGGGCATGTCTTGACTAGAGATGACTCCACAAAGTGGAGGCATGTCCGCTCAAGACGTGCCTCTTCATTAACGGAACAAATATAATATACAAATGTCGTTTCATTTTTGCTTCTTAACAATTAGTTAAGAGTTGACAAATGCATGATTAAGATGCCAATAAGAATATATTAAATGCATATGCGATCTAGTAAATACGAATGGTGCTTGATCGATCATGGCTTGATCGATGATGAAATCAATATTATTCTAATTCATACAGATCGAATATCCTCTTATTTGATCATGTTGATCGATTCAAAAAAAGGATAAACAATGAGATTGCAAGTATAAATGTCTCATCATTGATCCTTTATCTAAACGAAACTATTATTCTCAACAGGAGCAAATATTAAATGGAGAGCAAAAATGCTTATGGCTCAACTTAAGACTAATTCTCACCATTTTAGGTGTGAAACAGGCAGATGGTTGATACCTAAGGAAGAATGGGAAGAGAGCATGTCTATTTTACAACATGGGAATGGTACAGACAGAGAGACATTTTATCATGGAGTGCCCAGCATACAATGACATCCATTCCAGCTATGTAAATATTTGATAAACAAACAATTTAGGTACTTTATTTTAAGAACCACAACTAGATAGAACTACAAACCCAGTGATCAAAATTCACTGTTGAAGAGCAGATTTAAAGAGGAAGTTACAAATTGTTTAAGGTTTTGGCACCCTATTTTGGGGTGGGCCTTATTTATGGAGTCCCATAGGCTGCTTTGGCTTCGCAGATGTTATTAAAGTCTTTCATTCATTCATTCATAATACCATTCATGATTCCATTTTTAAAAACTTGAAAGGTAAACATAACTAGCTGAAAGGTAAATACTTAATGATTTATTCCTTCATAATTCCAAAATCAACAAACAAGTCATAAGATTCAAAATACCAGTGTACCGTAAAGGCATTCCTAAATTTTTAAACTTGTCGATATTCTTTGTTGTGACCAATTTGCAACAGCAGCAACGCAACTTGCTGAGAACCATGAAATAACCTTTGAGGGATAACAATGTATTATTTTGTCACTCCCAGGTTTGAATTAAACACCATCCAAGTGCTCTGAATTGTCATGCAGAGTTCAATACTTCTAAGAGCTGTCTCAAAATTGCCAATACATCAATGACTAATTTGCAGGTCAACTCAGCAAATCAGTATCAGAAAGGGAAACAACAGGAGGTCTGATTACTCTTCCTCAACACCCTTATTCTGGGATGATATCTCAAATTGGTCTCAGAAATAATCTTCATTTTAATTGCTCGAACAAACTTGCAGATGATTGAAGTATCTAGGCATCAAATGTTCTTTTTTGTAATGTCGCCATTTTCATGAGCTTCGACTTTTAGAGGATTAGCCTATTTCCTGACCCTCATAGGCTAATGGAGTTGTCCAGAGGGTCCAGGTTGTAGAGCCAAAGACCATTTCCCACTCCAGTGATCATGGATGTTCAGGATTGCTCTTCGTTTGAGTCAGATCGGCACACTTACTATTTATAGTATAGTAAGTGTCTATTTTGGGAAAGTCATAGTTCTATCTTTAGCAAGGCACCTAGACAGTTTGCTAGCAGTATGGAGTTGTGGTGATATTGACAGAGCTTTCAATTTAGGACTTTCTATTTATAGTAAGTCAAATTATGGTCAGAACTATTTTTGACAAGGGCACCCAAATGTAATGAGCCCAACCTGGCTCTGCTATGAATTAATAGATTTTACAACCACAAGTAATAAACTTTGCCAGAACGTATCTCCTTATTTATATAATCAACTTTAAAATATAATTTTCAATCCAAGAACATCATTATTTCCAGCATATTTATTATTGAAAGTCTGGTCTTTTGCTAAATTCCAAATTCACATGCACTTTCTTTAATAACAATGCTAACTCCCTTGGACAAATCAGAATATACTTTTTGTAATTTGCAAAATAGAATTCTGAAATTAAATAATGCCAATACCAAATGACTTAGCAAAATCTTAAAACCAACTACTGATTGAGTACATCCAAAAATGTCATTTCGTTTGCAATGGACTTGAATCGAAATGCTTCCTTGGAATATTGTAATGCCTCCACTAACCTTCCTCCTTGCTAGCTGGCCGCGGGCTGCGCAGTCATGTTAACGGCTCTGCATGCTAGCCGTGAGTTGTTACCCTTTGTCCACAAAGTCTGGACATTGAACGCAGCCTCTACACATTGACTGCTATGTGACTGCGGTTTGCTTCCACCAGCAATGCCGTCTCCATCCACTTACAAAGCTGCCCTAGAGCAAACTCACGACAGTCTAAATTTCTTATTCGCCAAAATCTGCAAGCTAGGAAGAATGTATATCGCCCACCAATAATGAAATTCGATTCACAGCCAACAACACTTGTATTCGAAATCTGCAATGTCTCTTCTTTTCTAGACGCTAACTATCTTCAATCAAATTAATAATTCGATGATGCCATTCCAACAGACATGAATCACTCTCCCAAATAAATTCGCATCCTCAGTGTGCATGAACAATTTCAAAATTACTTTTTCCTCTAGTAACAAGAAGACAGTATGGAAGAAGGATTGGTTATACTTCAGCAACCAATAAGATATTAACATCAGAAGAATCAGTCTTCTAGAAGCCAATTTGACCCTTATACTTCAGCAAGGGCACAGATCAGAAACTTCTCCTCATAGAAAACAAACCAAATATAATATAATCAATCGATGATGAATGAATGCCTTGCCTATTGCTTTTATAATTAAAAAGTGTCTTCTCTCACACACTTTTCACTTGAAGCACTTTTATACTTAGGCACATATTGAGTAATATAATTTATTAACTCATTTGGCTCCAAAAATGACCTTTTCATCAATATCATGAAATTATGACACGCAAGGTCCTTGTTTCTTGTGCCCAAGATTTAAAACTTTCCATCTCGGTTCCGACGAGCTATAACACTAAGGTGCCCAACATATAATACCAACAATAATGGTAACCTTAGAAATTTTTTATTTAATTAAATAATAATAATAATTCACCCGTCTTGCGAAAACAACTGAAGAAGCATCATAATCCAAATTTGTCTGCACTGGAGTGATTCTGATGATAAAAGATGATGAACGAACCCGACTTACTAAAAATAGACGCTCTCTCCAAGATTCTTGGAGCCCAAACCGGAAGCCAGAAATGAAAACTGAGAACATCATTCACTCCTCTAACTCATCTGAGCTCATCGAAACTATCCACTGACTTACTATAAATAGTAAGTTCACACCAATGACCCTCTAAATACCTCGCCAGACCACAAGGATCGCAATAATGACCTGGCACCATCCATTCAATGACCCTGCTAAAAACGGGGACATTACACCAGGCTCATAGTATGCACAGTGATTAACTCATTCGTCAGTTGGCTCAATTTCAGGGACTTACTATTTATTGTAAGTCAGTGGATGTAAGAGAGGGACCCTTACTATTTTTAGTAAGGCAGTTGGATGCACAATGAACACAATGGTTTACTCTCTGGTTCAGACAGAAACAAGAAATAACAATTATTTTTGGAGTTATATTAGTTTAATTATTAATAATGTAATACTTTATTAATAATTAATGATAAAGTGCAATTATAAAGATATATTTTCATTTTATGTGAATGGGGCCACTTAAGTCATTTAATAAAGTGCATCACAATGATATAATATAACTTTATGGTTTAAGTGGACTTTATTAAAAGGGAGTTTTAAATTTATACTTTATAATAAGTGATAAAGTGTTATTTAAAATGGAGATATAAGTGTTTTAAAAAGTTCACTTTGTATTTTAATGTGTGCATCAAACGGAGGAGAATATAATTAAATATTATATTTCAAACTTGCAACAAGTTCACATGATAAGTTATACGAGGTGTAAGCTTGAAGCTTCAAGCTCAATTGTTATTTGGAGATTTATAAATGCCTTCAAAGGGAGAAATCAATTCATTCTATGACTTGTGCATTTGCTTTTGTTTGTGGAGAAGAAATGGAAACAAAGGTTTCAGATTTTAAGCTTGAAGATTTGTGAATTCTTCTAAGTTTTTCAGCATAGTGAATTGGTGAAACACCCAACGAATTATGTTAGGCGTTTTTCAGCCAAGAATGAATCTATTGTTGTAGCATTAAGTGTTTGAATGCTTCATTATTTACCAGCACAGATTGCACTGATAGAAGGAATTGGCGGCCATTATTAATCAGATTTCAAAGCATTTATAAGCAGATTTGCAAAGTTTATTCAAGGGTTTCAAGACATATCATACCTGTAAGTTCATGAATTATAACTCCTAAATTTTTTGGGTATTATTAATTTAGATAATAGGAGATATTTTTTGAACTAGGTTGTCGATATTTTTTGAAAATCCTGAGGCTGTTGTAAAAATCTGGAATTTTCAGCTATATATTCCATATGTAATGTCAAGTTTTTGAGTTGAAATAATTATTACAATATCTTCTATTTTGTTGCATTATATTGTTGTATCGAACATTGCAAATATATCAAAAAACATTAATTGCGGCATACCAAACCATAACAAATCAAACAAGAACTCAAATCAGCAAGCTCATATACTGTTTCTTAAGTGTTTGACGAAATGTCAAGGCACTATTAAATCAAAAAATACAGTGGTAAAGTTAGAACTAGCAGGGGTTCTTACAGTGGTATTAGAGCTGCCTGCAAAGTGTTTGATAAAATGTCAAATATCTGAAAACTAAAGCAATTTAGTGCTTGTCAGAGTTAGAACTTGTTGGGGTTCTTATAGTAGTATCAGAGCTTGCCTGCAAAGTATTTGACCAAATGTCAAACATCCAAAATTAAACCATAGTCCAGATTTGTCAGAGTTAGAACTTGGGAGGGGTTCTTGCAGTGGTATCAGAGCTTGCATGCTAAATGTTTGACAAAATGTCAAACATTTAAATTTCAAAACAATATCTATCATTGGTTTAACAATGCAGTGTTTTGTCAGAGTTAGAACCATATAGGGTTCTTACAATGGTATCAGAGCTTGCCTGCAAAGTGTTTGATAAAATGTCAAACATTTGAAAAGTAAAGCAATTTGGTGTTTGTCAGAGTTAGAACCATCAAGGGTTCTTATAGTGGTATCAGAGCTTGCATGCTAAGTGTTTGACAAAATGTCAAACATCCGAAATTGAAACAATCTAGTGTTTGTTAGAGTTAGAACCACAGGGGGTTCTTACAGTGGTATCAGAGCGGTTTCCTGTCATCCTGTTGGGGTGGAAATCATTGAGCTCACACATTTGTTTTGAGTGACCAGCACTCTTGCAATTGTTACGATTATGGAAAAATCCAAGAAATCAATTAAACAGGGAAACCAGTTGTGAATAGTATGACTAATCTCAGAAAGAAAACGAATGCCATGGTGAAAGAAATGGAGAAGTTTATTAGACAAACGCAGGAAAGGATGGGTGAATTGCTTTCAAACCCGACAACCATTGACAATTTAGCATGGTATGTGACATCCATCTTTAAGGGGTTTACATCACAAAATAAAAAGGAGAAACAAGAGGCTTATGTAGGTGATGTGTCTAGAAATCTTCACAATGAATTTTCAGCAGTTAGTGACCAACATGCAGCTGACCCCATGGAGATTAAAAATCAAATTTGCATTAAGGAAGATGTTGGGCACAAGACACTTCATGATGACTTCCAGATTGAGGAGAATGTTGGTACTTTCAATGCCCCAAAAGTTGTTATCAGTCATGATAACAATTCTGATTTTTATGACAACAATCCTTCGTTTGAGCCTATTGATGGCGTTAATGGTAGGGCAAGTGCGGAAGATGTTGTTGGTGCCACCTTGACTTTTGACTCGCATGATGAGTGTTAATTTTGCGAATTGCATGGAGAATGAGTTTGTTTCTAAAGATCCTATGGTTTTATTAGCTTGCTATTTTGAGTCATCTTCTCTCTCTGGCTCTCACCTTTCGTTGGTGACCTTTGCAGTCTATGGTAAGTATGTTTTACATGCTCTTGATCTATCTAATATGGACATCTCTTGGTTTTTGTTTTGGAGGCATTTTTTTCTCTTCTTTCAGTGTTAGCTTGGGGTTGTTGCCGTTTTGTTTGTTCTCAAATGTTGCAGTTGTGTTTTGGGAGGGTTTGTATGGGTCACTCTTGGTCTAAGGTTTGGGCCCCTGTTTTTTATGAGGCATTTTTTTTGGATATCTAGTGTTTTTGGTTATGGGTTGTCTTTTCCTTTCGTTCTCATGTTCTTTCTTGTTTGGAGTTGCCATTGGAGATCTTGTTAGAAGTAGTTTACGTTCTTTGGATGAGGAGCTTGCTTTTGTAGCTTCCTTGGAGTTGATGTGTGAAAGGGTCTTCAACAATCATGTCATCTGGTTTGTGGCATTCATAAGAGCTGCTCAAGCTTTCTATAAGGGGGTTTTCTTTGCCCTTTTCTTCGGTCCTACAACTTTTCTCCTATAGAGGTCAACGTGTTGGTGGGATGTGCTAATATTCAGTGTCTTCTTTTTTGGGTTTGTTATGCTTCTATGAAGGTGGATTTGTTTCCTATTGAGGTGGAGGCATGTGTTATTTGGGAAAAGATGGGAGTTTCTATAAGGGGATTGTTGTTGCCCTTTCTATTGATATTACTTTTTTTATCCCATGTGTGTTGCTCCTATTCAGGTGGAGTGTATTGCTAGTGGTGGGTTCTTTTATGTCCTCAAGGAGGTTATTATTGCTCTTTCTCATGTATCCTTTCCTTTCTTTCCTATTGAGGTGGAGACTAAGGAAGGCAAAGAGTATTTGTCTTTGCATTACTTGAAGGTTGTGGGAGCCTTTTCAAAACTGGTTTTGAAGATTATTGAAGCCTTCAAAAACTCTTTGATTATGTTTTTTTTGAGCGGTCTTGTTTGATGGCTTTGGCCTTTTGTTGTTACAGTTTGAACTTTGATGTGCAGTATCATCTGATATGCAATAGGTTGGCTGTTGTTTGTCTATATTCTACCTTCTTGCAGCGTTTTGTAATTGGGTTTTGGATTATGACAAATCTGTTTGTATAGGATTTTGGTTCGTTCAAAACATATTTTATCCCCCTAATCAAAAACATTTTCGAAGGGAGGTTCCCAAATGAGAGGTGTGTGGTGCTCAATGAAATCATCCTCTGCAAATTGAGAGGTTTTGGTCCGTTTAAAACATAATTGTAATTTACTTGTGTCGGAGTCTCAAATGAATTAAGACTTTAAGGGGATACTTCAATTCACATAAGTAGATCTGGGAAAAAGTTTGCTTGGAAGGGACTCGAGGATGATGCCCTGAAAAGTTAGTGGTAATGATCTAATGATTTTGATTATCTATGTTGATGATTTTTTCATGTCAAGTCTTGTCCTATTATATTGCTTATTAGCTGTAGAAATTTTGGCAACTTGCTCATGCTATTTTCACATCACACTAAATATATCATATGTTGATGAGTAGTTTGATTTATCTCACTACCAATCAATTGGACCTTTTTTTAACAGTGATTTATATTTCTCAATTAATGTCAGAGTATAATTGTAATTTAATTTTATAAAATTTAATTTGGAAAAAGTTGAAACAATAAAAATGTTCTCTTTTCCATTTGGCATGGTGAACAATTATATTTATTTTCAACTAGAATGCCACTTGCGGAGTTTGTGACCTCTTAGACCTTATTTTGCAGTCTTATCAATTTCAACCAAGCTCGAAGGGTCCTCCAAACCCTTCATAAAACATTGAATTCATAGAGTAGTAATTAGGCCCTAATTATGCGTCATGGCTATTTGTTTCAATGGGTTGTATTTCTAGGTTCAATTTCATTTTTATTTTTTCCTTGCTTGTGCTTGCAAATTAAATGAATGTCATTTTGAAGTGTTAAATAACTTTTTACATGCTTTAGGTTTGAGTGTTTTGATTTTTTTTTGTTCTCCAATTTTCCATGACTATCATGGCCGATTTATGTAGATGCAACTTGGTGAATCTGACTAAACTTGTCGGGTGATTGACTCTTGAATCTGTAGGCCTCGTTTTGATTAGTTTGTCTCAAGACTTGTCGAGTTATGGCAAGTCTTATAACTATGGTTTGTAGTTATCCTTACTGAGAGTCTAATTGAAGATTTCTTTAGTTAGAATTTATAATTTAGAGAATATATTTTCTAGCAAACATAGAATAATTACTTTTATCTTAGAAGTGCCATTTGTACTTGGTATAGTAATTTTCATGCCTACTTGTTGATATTGTTATTCATTGTGTTATGGGTTATGCCTCCAATTTGATAATCATTTTAAGCTTTGTATTGCAATCTTTGTTAAAACGAGTCATGTAGCTTTGTATGTATTCATTTATTCTTAATTCTTAGTAATCTCAATTTGTGTTCATTTCATTTCAATCCAATTTTCCTAATGATTTGTAGTCTTTGTGTTTAGCTAAAAATTGCAAGTGTTCATTAGTTGTGTTATTTTTCTTCAATATATAGGTATAAAACAAACTTTTTTTTCGTCTAGTGTATAAGAACTGAATTGCTTAAGAACACAAAGATAACTTTTTCTTTCAAGTTTGTTTGTATTGCCACCCTTAAATATCTTGTATGTCGGTTTAGGTTTTTTGAATCGTAGTGTCACGAATTTCATTTACTTTAATCTTCTAAATAAGGAGCTTCGTCTCATAATTTGGAGGAAAAGTTAATTGTACATACTATTTTGTTTTGAGTTGCATCAGAAGGTGTGAATTAAAATGCTAATGGTATGTTTCTAAGTTTTATTCTTAAGTTTGTTTGCATTGCATGTTTAAAGATCCTACAAGTTCTATATTTTAATATTTGTTGTGTTAAGAATTATATCATTTCCTCGTTTTATATGAAAAGGGAGCTCCTACTCAAATTCAAAAAATAATTCTACTGTGCATGTTGTTCCATTTTGTGTTGCATTGAAAGATGCGAGTTGAATTGCTAATAGATTGTTTATATGTAAATCATTGGATTAAATTTTGTGCACCATGCTCTGCAAGAGGTCATGCCTCCTAGTGCTATATTCTAGATTCAGCACATTTAGCAATGGGATTTTAACTAGCTTTAGGGGTGGAGATAATTGAAGGGGAGGTCATTTTGTCTATGTAGGCACAACATATTATTAGATTTGTTTATTTTTTGATTGGTAAATATGATATATTTTAATAATATAAAAGGTTAAGATACATGTGATGGAAAATTTTACATCGACACCAAATAAATCTATAACTAGAACTAAATTACTGTATACAACAACTACCGCCCTCGCCTCGCTAGGTACATTTGTATTGAAATTAAAGAGAAAACCCCCCGGTAAAACAAAAAACCAAAAACTACCACTAGAGCGATATCATAAAAACCAGTCCCATTACACTTGTTACAAAAAACATCCTTACACAATAGAAAAATTTCCTTTAATTCTCCCTCGACTTTTTTGGTTCACTGACCTTGTAGTCTTCTTGGTCAAACTGCATGTATTTCCTTCCCTTCTTCGTTTTCTTCTCCGCTCTCTTCAACTTCTCCTCCGTGGTTCAGCTCTTCTCTTTCTCGCTAGTTGCACTCCAAAGGAAAAACAAACACATCGAATGCACAAACTCCCCCACATCCAGCCATTCACTGTTGTTCGCCATGAAATCTTCCCCTAGTTTCACCATTGCCAAGAGAAACCTCATCCCATATGTCAGCTCCACTTCAACACACTCCTGCATAACTCACTCCACTTTGGCCTTTGTTCCCAGTTTGAGTCCCTATGCCATGGAGATGGAGGCCACAACTATGTTTGAGCGGTAACAGTACTAAGATTTGAAGTACTAATTCCCCAGAATGATTTCCATAATTTGCACAAATATGGGGTCATCAACCTTAAAAATGTTTCACATCCTCTTCTTTGTAATCTGACCTAGAAAGGCCAGTTGTTGCTTGCGTGTTATAATTGTGAAATTGGTTAAGCTAGCACCACCTTCCAATGAGCGTCTCCTTTGCATGCCTTACCAACGCTACCTTAAAACAACCGCTATCATTGCCTGTCTCAACAGTGTTCCTAATTAAAAAAGAAAATTAAGGCCAGTTTTAATAAAGCCATGCTAAACAAAGTAACGTGTCATCATTATTTCCACACCCCAATGCACACTACCTACAAACGTTGGTGTATAGGATGTCTCGGAAATGATCCCAAGTCTTAGTTGTATCTCTTGTATTAAATGACACTCCCACATTTGACATGTTGCCGCCACCCTATTGCCCTCCCTTCTCACACGGGTAACTTTAAAATATGCAAAGTGAAATAAGAGGCTTTTAATTATTGTTATAATTTTATTAATTTTCCAAGAAGGTGCTTCATTTTTTATAATTCCATTAATTATAATCAATGAGTTGCCTTCAAGATGGAGTTTAGTGACTAATAATTTTTTAGCCATACAAATAGCCATGAGAGCCACTTGAACCTCGACCTTATTATTTGTTCATGTCCCCAGCCTCTTGGCCTAGATTGCAACAATGCTTCTAGTCGAATCTCGAGCCACGCACCCTGACACTTAAAGGCCCATATTGCCTTTTGATGTACCATCAAAATTAATTTTTATTTATCCTTTAGCTGGCGCTCTCCATTCCACTGATTCCAAACTTAGGACAACTAGATTAGCCTAGTGAGGCCCATTAAAAAGCCAAAATTTAATACAAGCCATTTGGGTTGAATTTGTAATGTACCCTTTTTGAAATTGGATTTAATAAAAACTAATAATAATAAAATTAAAATATGAAAAGAAATAAATAGATAAATAATAATATAATATAATGTAATATAATTACAAGTTAATTAATGAAAGGTCAAGAGATACATAATGAAGAGTTGCGACTCCCTCAACATAAGACATAAAAGGGAGGAGAGTTCATTTGAAAGGGGATATGGAGGAAGGAAGAAGAGGAGAGCAATCGAATTAAGAAGGATTAATGGAAGAAGAAAGGAATGTGAAGAAAATAAGGAAGTGACTCTTTGATGAAGGGTTGTGACTCTTCAAAAGAATTGTAATTATGAAGGGTTGTGACTCTTCGAAAGGGTTGTAATTATGAAGGGTTGTGACTCTTACCAAAAGGACAACCATGATGAAGAGGTGTGACTCCTGACCATTGAAGATATAAAAGGGAGGTCAACTCATTTGAAAGGCACAAGGAATATCTATCTATTGCTTAACAAAATATAAGCAGATCTAAAAGATGATAGCTGATCTATCTGATGAATAAGAGCAGACATAACAAAGATAAACCAAAATTAGAAACAGCGATCAAGGCAAGATGAAGCAATCATCATAATATAAGAGAGAACGATCTCCATTAATAACTATGGCAAGAGTTTGTGGTAAACAATAGAGGTTGAAATTCATTGTAAAAACAACGATTATATCAGGTAAAGGCAACACTCAATTAAAGATGTCATCTAATCCTCAAAGGGTGCGAATAAGATATTAAGAGATATCATTTACCATCAGTGTCCATTCATTGAAAAGACATGACTCGTCTGCCACAAAGGAAGGGTATAGGTATAAAAAAATTAGCCATTCAAGGGTATCCAACATAGGCAATCATATCTACAACAGGGCGATCTGATCATAATCTCTTAAGTTGGAAACATATGATTAGATATGAGATGTTATGCATAATTCCTGACTACTATAACCAACCATGGTAAAGAAACTCAGAATTACAAGTAGGGGAACAGTGTTGGGGTCATCTTCTAGGCATGGAAATGTGAAGCAAAATTGCAAAAAAATTGAATGAGAAAGGCCAACCCATGTCAAGAATGAATGTGGAGTGGACATGAAGGGGTCGAAATCCAACCCCCTCATGTCCTAAGCTGGGCATGGAGGGGTTGGATTTTGACCCCCTCATGTCCACATGTGGACAAGGCACCCTAAAATTCCGCCACGCCCTTTTTGGGGCTAAAAACCCATCTATACTCACAAATTCATTTCTGTTGATGTGAGTTTTATTCCACTACAACATGTAGAATCAAACACTCAATGCTTAGAGGTGAAACACTAAATACTCAATCCTCTCTTGAATAAGGTCACTTCGCATGCTAAGCTTGCAAAGTAAGACCATGAAATGACTTCAAGGTTTCTTCAATTGTGGACACTCGCTCAGTGAAATAATGTGATTTGCTGGAATCACTAAGGTGACTTATGCTTCAATGGATATCAACTGTTTGCACTTCTAAAGATTTAGCTTCCCAATGTGCAATATAGTTTTTTTGATTTTCAACTCTTGAACTCTTAATTGAACTTAAACTTAACTTGTACTACTTCCACTCCATACTATGAATGGAAGAAGTATGGGAGACTTGGACTCTACTAGATGTGGTTTTATCAGTGACTTCCACCTACCTAGTGCAAGCTTCTTAGGTATATATAAAGATTTTCATATCAATATCTCCTCTTCAATCCCATTAATGGATGCAAACTAAAGATTGAATATCAATTGAAGTTAAGTGCAATCACTAGCTTACCACACAAGGCACTTTTACCATCAGCAATAGGCTAGTGGCCTAGTTTTGTTCGAGTCAAACAAGTAAACATCCACAATTTCTTTCATCCAACTAAGCTACTTCTATTCAACATGAAATGGAATCTTAATCTAAGTGAGAGATGCAAAGAACCGTGCAATACTCCAAAATGATCATGTATATCCACCATGCAAAGCACAACAATGAATAGAGATCAATTTTGGTAGTACTTTGGCAACAATTCTCCAACATAACTTTTTTACAATTGATGTGAGCAAGCCTGTATATAGGGGCTCAATTACAATGAATGATCAGGATTGATTTGAAATCAAGGGCCAAGATTAAACCACGTAAGCCCTAATTAGGGTTTCCATAACCGTAGCTACAAATATTAAATGCCCACCAATTACAATTAAGCACCGCCATGTGGGCCAATTAGAAAATTACATTGCCTTCATGAGCCAATAATAAAATAGATTAGGCATAACCACTTGATAAAGATGCACTAACAAATGACCAATGAAATAATTACAATATTTTGTTGGTAAATGAGAAGCGAGGTAGGTAGAAGCTTGTAGAAGAAGAAACTTGTAGACAAAGCCACCATTTAATGAACCAATAAGATTAGGCCACTTGTATTTACACCAAGTCATCTCTAAGAATAATCTTTCCTTTATCCCTTTTCTCTCTTGGTAGACTCAATGAATCTAGACCAGAGTTCCATAACTCGCCGTGAGTCATGCGAGTTATGATGACTCGCGGGCCGAGTAGACCTCAGCGGGTTTTCATGACCCGTGAACATGACTCGACGAGTCATGGGTCATGACCCACATGACTCGCAAGTCATGCCATGACTCGCCGAGTCATGGGTCTATGACCTGGCCATGTTGCCTAAAAACATAAATTTACACTATAATTTAAGTAATTAATTAATTTTTTCCTGCAAACTTGGGTCGATAATGGGGACATTACATTTTGCTAGATGCTAAAGTTTTCAAATAGATAGAAGAATTGTGTGACAAATAATATATTTGTGAAAAGTTTTTGACAAATATTTGGAGTTCGGGTTTCAGGTGTTGGGTGCAGCTATAGATGTCTTCCAAGCAATTTTAAGATTGGACTCTACCATTTCTTGAATTTTTGTGATCATTCTTATTCGGCATTTTTAAGGATATTGCTGTTCTAGTGAAAATTTGTGTGATTAGTCTGTTGCAAGAAGAGATTTGGAGGTTCTAATAACTCGTTTCAAGTACTGTTCAACTTTAAACTCTATCTAGCATCTTTGGCATTCATTATTGCAAGTATCTTGGTGTCATGTTGAAGGTTAGAAAAATAAGTATTTA
>MU224133.1:7061689-7072337 GCA_018584345.1 Thuja plicata | reverse complement strand
TTGGTCAGTCAGTATGGCAGGTGTTGCAGGAATTATCATCAGAATTATATTTGATAATTAATTGTATTAATTAATAACAATATGTTATTAATTAATAATAAGGCGTTATTATAATAATAATACTTTAGTATTATTATAACGATTTAGAAGTTTATATTATGAAGAGCAGTTAACTGATGATGGTTTTTGGAAACTATGGAGACCAAGGTATTATAAATACAAGCTCATTTGTGAAGAAAGGATATCGAATATTGTTTATTGAAAATTCTTCTTGGGAATTGTTCCTCATTATCTGAACACTAGCTGAAGGGTCAAATTAGTTTCTCGAAGACTGATTCTTCTTGAGCTAATAATCAATTGATTGTTGTTGTATAATCAATTGTCTTCAATCGATTGTTGTTGTATAATCGATTGTATTCTTCCTTCATACTGTTTTGCATGTGGCTGGAGGAAAGATTTAAGTCTGAAAGTTGAACCACCATTGAACTGTGGCCTGCTTAAAGAGGTCAATTTCGCATCGAATTGTGAGCAATAAGTGGGGATTCCGCCATTGAATGCTGGAGCAGCTCGGAGGCATCGACGCATTTGATTTGTGTTAAGTTGGGCTGAGACGAGCTCCTAGACCGATCTAAGGTGGCCACGCGTGGGATACTTGATACTGGAACCTAACTGCAGCAAGGGAAAGAAGGCTGTCTTGCAAGCCGCACTGTCATACAGTATCGCGGGTGTAGTTCTGTAGCACCAGCACCCACGTCAACAACAACCAATCACGCGGGTGGGTTAGATACCCGCAATCCAGTCCTCTCCGTAGTCAGCAGCTTCATCATTGACGTCAACAGCAGTCACCATTAGAGGTGAAAATAGCAAGCTATCAAATGTGAATCAAATCAGGTTCTTTAAGTTTATATTAGTATTTCAGCGATTCATTTGCTTGGTATTTGTAATGTCTTGAATAAAACTAAATCAGTTTAAATTCAGAAAGTCAGACATTGTTGAACGAATTCTTTTAAAAGTCTTCTATATATGGAAAATGTGAAATCAAAGGGAATGATCATTTTTTCCAGAATTCTATTTCATAAGTATTTCTGAACAATGGTGTATGCTGGCTGAGAGAATCAAATTGAAATTAACCATATTGAGTAAAGGTTTCAGCATAGTGAATTAATTGTTTGATAAAAAAATCGGCTTATTACATATATATGGAAAGGATTATTTAATTTGGCAAAGATATAAACTTTGATTTATTAGAGAAAGTTGGGTAAGAGTTGCACATGGTCTTTACAAGTGATTGCCTGCCAACTGTTTGACAAAACGCTAAACACATGATTTGTATAGAAATTGATAAAATTGGATGGTTTAAAGATGAGGCTGAATTAGGTTCATTACAGACCATCAATAAGAGCAGATTATTCACTTACCTATTCATCCATTTCCTTAACAGCAATTGCTTCACAATCTTCAAAATATCTACAATACTTTAGTTGTAGATGTCAAACCCTTATACTTCAGCAAGGGCACCAGAACCGAGAACTCAGAAACAAAGTCACCTGACAAAAGAAGTTTATCAAATAATCGGATCCCAATCCCAATGAAATGAGCTCATATTTATAATCCATCCTTGGCCATAGTTTCCCAAAAGATGCATCAGTTAACCACTCGCTTAAATAACAACTTCTAAATTATTATAATAGTAAAGTATTATTATTGTGATGTCCGCAAATTAGCAGGTTCTTGGAGCCTGAGTGTGGTCAATTCATCAGCGCGACCCTCGTGAGTTGACAGAGTGTTTTGAGGGTCTCAGTGGTCAGTTTTGCCGATTAGTGCAAATCTGGACTTACTATTTATAGTAAGTCAGTTGGAGGCCTTTTACTATTTCTGGTAGTGCAGTTGAGGACCAGGTTTATCAGCCATTACAGTCAGGGAAGCAGGAATTATCATCAGAGTGATAATTGATATTTAATTATTAATTAATAACAATATGTTATTAATTAATAAAGTGGTTATAATATTATAATAAGAATGTCACTTTATTATTATAATGTTTTGGAAGTTGTCATTTCAAAGATTGGTTAACTGGTGATGATTTTTGGAAACTTTGGCATCTAAGGAGTTATAAATTCGAGCTCTTTTGTGAAGTTGAGGGTCGATTATATTTTATTAAAAAATTGGTCTGGAGAATTATCTCTCTTTTTCTGAGCCCTTGTTCAAGGGTCGAATTAGTTTTACAGAAGACTGATTCTTCTTGAAACTAATCACCAATTGATCGTTGTTGTATGATCAATTACATCATCGTGCTGCTGTATACGATTGAAGAGATTATGAATTCTTATTGCGTTTGAATTGAAGCCTTCTCAGAGGTCGACTTGCTGGTTCATCAAAATACACTGAGCTGGAGAGTAGTATATGGGCCGTTGGTATTTAGAGGTGGAGATACGTGGTTTTATTGCTGTCGCTGGAGAAGATTATCTTTTCGCAGCCTGCTATACATATGCAGATGACAGTGCGATTTACTTGATTGTATTCAATTTGGAAATCGCGAGTGGTAGTAGAAGTCGCGTGATCCTTGGCCGCGCGAGCAGAACAGACTTAGGCGTGGGAACTGGTAGCAAATCCTGGTCGTGCGAGTATTAGCTCTTGGCAGTGCTGGAAAGGAGTCCAGGCGTGGGAAAGGTACTGCACAGCGTGGCATTGGACGTGGGGCCTAGCGTCTGCAGCCTATCCACTCTCGCGTGAGAAAGACCTGCCTCTTCCTTGCGGGTGGAGTAGTTCATTGTTTGCCAACAACCGAAGCCAATCATATGTGTAAAACAGGTTCCAATCTTTCATTGTTTACTTTACTAAATTGATGATTGCAAATATGAAGAGTTTACCAATAATTGATATGGTGGAAGCAACTTTAATTTGAGAAATATATTTTGAATCTAATGAATAAAGAGCTTCGTTTTGGCCAAATACATTGTTTATGATTGCAAATTTGTTGAGCTATAGTAGAGCCGGCTCAGGCTCATTACAATTATAATAATGTGGCTTTATTATTAATTAATAACTTATAAGTATTAATTAATAAATATGGGCTCGTGCAATAAATCCAACATCCGTTGCAGGTGATGACTAATTGCCAGAGCCACCCACTGTACTGCCAAAAATGGAAACTGCCTAAAATAGACTTACTAAAAATAGTAAGTCCCCAACCAAAGAAATGCACAAATTGAATATCGTCTGGAGTATTGACCACTGTCGATACTACTCTGCCAGAAATGGAAACTGACCAAACTGACTTACTAGAAATAGTAAGTCCAGACTTACTAAAAATAGAAAGTCTGCCAACTGGGACCCTCAAAACCAGGCATCAGCTCACGAGGGTCGCGATGATGAGCTGACCAAGCCACTGCCAATACCTGCTAAAAATGGGGTCATCACAGTATACTACCGTGACAGAGGGAGCAACTAGAGTATTTGCATCAGTGGACATACGAGGATCTTGATTCAGAGGGAGTAGACCATATCGATATGATTTCTCTAGTGATCAAGAAACTGTAGCAGTCAGAGGACTGATTCTTGAGATGGAGTTTCGTAGGCCGAAATGCATTTATGCAGACAACTAAGTTTTTTTTGAATAGCTTGTGGTTCACCAAGAGTGCATACTATATTAAGAGATATAGTGCATAAGAATGCTATTTAGTCTAAGTACACTATCACTACAAGAACAAATGGTCAATATTCTCACCAAGTATCTTGCTAGAGAGAAGTTTGTGTACTTTCAAAATAAGATTGGTACATTGGAAAATGAAGCCTTAGCTGAAAATGAGTTTCAGCATCAGTGATCTGTTATTTATATAATATTGCATTTTTCTCTTTGAGAGAGAAGTCTAAAGAGGAGAAAGCCCTTGTTCATCCTCTGGGAATAACCATGGTGAATCCACCCTCTGATATGGTTCATGGTGGATGTCATGTGAGTTATTACATGATCTTGTGAAAAATTCTTGAAAGGTGACGATCTTTCAATGAGGTTTACTTATGGTTACTATTGTAGAGTGACGACTTTACTATAGTTAACCTACTATCATCATAAACATCATGTAGGATTGATGTTTTTGCACGAGTCATGATAGTGCGTATCTCTTAAAATATTAACTATGTAGTGTGCAACTACGAAGGTTATATTATTGAGATATGTCATGGTGGATATTGAGTTATTAATATCCGTGGATACGCCATGTAACATATATCCCAATGGTAGGCATCATATGGTTGATGCCAGTGCACATACCATAACGGATAGTGTGAGCATTTGGTGAATATCATAAGTGATGATTTTTGGAGACCATTGCACTTGATATCATGAGATGATATGGTTATGGTGAATATCATAAGTGTTGATATTTGTAGACCATAACTTCTAAATGTCATGAGGTGACATCTTTATGATGAGTATCATAAAATATTTGTATTACATAGAGGTAATTCTCTTTCCACACTGTGCGTGGTTCTATTGTGTTCATCCTCCCTAGCTAAGAGGGAGTGTTAATAATGTATAGATTCGGTCGAACAAATTCCGTCAATGAAATGGCATACATGACTAATCTATATGATTATATCGACAAAATTAATAACAGGTAAGTTATTGTTGTGTATATATACATAAATATATATATATATAATAAAGAAGTGTTTCATTATTACATATATATGCATGTATTATATAGATACATAAAATATAATTATTATTATGTAAATCATAATCATATATATTAGATCATATAATAAATTGAATATACAATTTGAGTCATTTAAGAATCAGTCGCATTAATATGAGTATCTATATTATTCTATCGATGATTAGTATTGATAGAAGAATATCATTACTCATACTAATATCAATAAGTATCGATGTTGTTACCGATTTAAGTATTTGCTATATAAACGCAATGTTATTTCCGTATATGTTATTGGCTATGTGCACATTAACACCGATCATAATTATCAGTAATATTGTTACCATCGAGCATGACTATTGGTAATTGCCACCGAGTATAATATTAGCCCTATTGAACTAATGAAGAATCGACTTAATAAGTCGATTATAAACTGGTTAAGTTTATTGATGACATTATCGGTAATGAGACATTCACAAATGCTAATCAATGAGTAATACCGATAGTATCGGTCTCTACAGTGCATATTGTAATGTTAAATGCTAATAATTGTCATTGAGTTATCGTAAATATTAACCAGCGTTTTAATGTCGGTTATGTGTACCAGGTTGTAATAGCCGAATGATGAGGAGCATGCCTCTACGAAGAGGCATGTCTGCACACGAACTGAGTTCATGTGGAGGCGTGTCTCTTCGCAGACATGATCTCTCCTCACCAGATATAATGTGGTAAGTATATTAATTATACATGAAGCGCAATAATAATCAGTGCAAGATAAATAATCAATAATATATCTCATATATATATATATATATATATATATTCAGAACAAAGTTGTTTAATAATATATATATAATCATAAAGTATTTTCAGTCAATATTAAAAGTGTGAGAAAAGATATATAATAAAATTTAAAATTCATTCTACATTCAAATCTAATCTAAACTCAACAGTTCAGTATCAAGAGATATTTTCCCATCACCAAGGAAATGATCAACTCAAGAAAATTTTGTTGAGGTGGGTCACCTTCATCTTCAACCAATCAAAAGGTTCCAGTTGCACGTGTCCAAGAGCATCAAAGCAAATCGTGCCAAGTTTACGTATGGAGTCCACATCAGGTCTTTACCTAAGCTATTTTCTCATTGACGCTCAAAAGAATTGTAATTTTCTTATTGGCCCACAAGGTGGTGCTTTGATGTAATTGGACACGCATCTGATGCTTGTAGCAGTTAGTTATACTAGGTCTTTGTTGGCTTAATGTTGGCCCTTGATTCCTAATCAATCTGGGCCACACATTGTACTTGGAGCTCCTATATAAGGTTTGGTCTTCTCATTTGTTAGGAGAGATTTGTTGGAGAATTGTTGGTAATATATTGTCAAAATTGTTCTATATTGATTGTTGTGTTTATATGGTGATTACTTATGGGCTTTTGGAGTATTTCATGGTTCCCTACATTCCTCACTTAGAATAGAATTTGTTTCAAGTACTTAGTTTTAGAATTTTCTTTGAGTAGTATAGTTGGATGAAAATAATTGTGGATGCATTTTTGTTGAACTCGCTTAAACCATACCACTAGCTGCTTGCTGATTGTAAGTTTGCCTTGCGTGGTCAATTGACATATTTATGAGCTTAACTTCATTTATTACTTACACATTGATATGCATCTATATAATGAGCTTGATTGGCTCCTTCTGGATAACCCAATATGAACAACTTTTCTAATTCTGAAAATAAAGAGATTTGATATTTTTTCCAGAACAATTATATAATTCCTTTTTGTAATTCCCAAATATGTATGAAAACAAGATGAATCTAATCCAACGTTTCAATATGAATAACAGCCAATACAATTTCATAGGAAAAAGAAATAGCATCTAACTCCAGCCTATGGATTTGTCAAACTAAATATGACATCTATCAAACAAATACATCACGGCAATAATATAAATAAAGTCCAACTTTGTAACCAAGCGGCTGCCAGCAGATTTCAAAAAACGCCACCATATTATCTCTCTACGTGGCTGCTAGTAAATTACCACTCCACGAACCAGCAGCAACAACCAAAGAAAACTCACACTGAGGAAGGGACTGTAAACCAGTCAAAGCCAAACGAAATACTTCCACTTCCTAACGCTGAACCATACAAGCACAATTCACCAACATGGAACGTTGATTCAAAGTGCATACAAATTTTGAGAATGATTCGTTCTCAGCCGACATATAACCTCCAAACCCTTGAAACGTCTGCAGAAGACCAAACTCCACAAGTGCCAAAAAATATTCAGCTCCAATACAGTAAGATCTCAGTCCATAAACCAAACAATATCTCTAGTTCAATCTCCAGCAAGCTCCAATCCAATCGACCTCTTAATGCAGGCCCCACTTCAATGTGAAAACCAATTTCAGAATTAATTGCACTCTCCGTGTGCCAATTAATTATCAGTAATCTTCCTCAGATAATAATCTCCAGAATAAATCCGATTCTCTCCTTAGCCACAGAAATACAGTAGAGAGATCTTGCAATTGTTTACCTCAGCACAATTGCAGCAGTGAAGAACTCAGAAACCCTAGCCCAAGGCTCAAGAAGAAAAATTATAAAATATTCAATAGATGATTTGCCTTTCACAAAGCATTGCTTTTATAATTAAAAAGTGTCTTCTCTCACACACTTTTCACTTAAAACACTTTTTATACTTAGGCACATATTGAATAATATAATTTATTAACTCATTTGGTTCCAAAAATGACCTTTTCACCAATATCATGAAATTATGACACTCAAGATCCCTGTTTCTTGTGCCCAAGATTTAAAACTTTTCATCCTAGTTCCAACGAGCTATAACACTAAGGTATCCGACATATAATACCAACAAAAATGGCGACTTTAGCAAATTTAATTAAATAATAATAATAAACCACCTGTCTTGCAAAAACAACTGAAGGAGCATCCGAATCGAAATCTGTCTGCACAGGAGTGATCCTGATGATGAAAGATGATGAATGAACTAAAAATACGTGCTCTCTCCAAGATTCTTGGAGCCCAAACCGGAAGCCAGAAATGGAAACCAAGAGCATCATTCAACTCCTCTAACTCATCTGAGCTCATCGGAACTATCCACTGACTGACTATAAATAGTAAGTTCACACCAATGACCCTCTAAACACCTCGCTAGACCACGAGGATCGCAATAATGACCTGGCACCATCAATTCAATGACCTGCTAAAAATGGGGACATTACAATCTATGGATGGTGTTAGTGTCATGGTAATAGTTTTAACATCCTTCATCTACCTTAGAAGATTGCATTAGTTTGGTCGAGTTGATGACAAGACCAAATCTAGTAGAGTCACAAAGACATTTATAGTTTCTTGCATCTTAGAAGTAGTTTAGATTCCTAAACCCTCTATCCCATTTGCACTTTGTTTTAAGATAGAAGTTAGAAGTAGTTCATTGCACTCAATTGTCATATTATTCGAAGGTTAAAGTTGACAAGTCTAAGTGAACTAGTATAAGTCCCTTTGTGATAACAACATATCACATCATTACAACTGATGAGCATCTGCAATTAGAAAAAACCTTGGAGTTACCTCGATTATCTTTTCTTGCATTCTTTAGCATATGCGGTGTCTTTGTTCACAAGAGGATTCAATATTTGGTGTTTCATCCTGCATGTTGTAGTGGCATAAAACTCACATCAATAGGGCCCCGATTTGATTCCTAGAATTTTGACAATCTCCCGCTGCTTTTCCAAATTTGTAGTAAAGAAAAAAAATTCTGACTTCCTCCAATTAACACTTTGATCTGAGGCTTTGCTATATTCATCCAATGTTGATTTCATATTCCTTGCTTCTCTAAAAGATGATTCACCAGGAAGTAAATATCATAAATTGTTCTGAAGTGTTTTTAAATAATGATTCTTATCGTGCGTACTGTAGTTTTGAAGCATGGTGAATTGTGTTTTAAGGATGAAGCAACAATCTAAGATCTACATAGCCCTTGTAATATAGCTAACTTATATTGTTATATGTCTGGTTCATGTCTAATTTATTTTTCATTTTTTGCAGGTTTTGGATTTTCTGACAAACCCCAACCAAAATATGGTTTTGACTACACAATGCATGGTAATCTTGTATAGCAGCTAGAACTTCAAATGTTAGTGAATTGAACGAAGTCAATAAATGGTTAAGGAAAAAGAATGTGACTTTCTTTATGCTTTGATTCCAGTAGTTTATTATTTCTTTGATTTGCATGTGGCATGGTAATGAAATTTTGTGGATATAATGTGTGCTAAACTTTCTCAGCAAATATTCTTCTTCTTTAGAATACAAAGTATCATTGGGATCTCTGCTAGAAGTCCTTGGTATTAAAGATGCCACACTGGTTTCTCAGGTAATTAGTTGAGATGGCAATAAAAGTTCTCATTCAATAGGGCTTACATTTGTAATGTTGCTAATCTTCTTGCCAATAATTCAGCATTTTTCAGTAAAGTGTTTCATTTGGTGAAGTTCATAAAATTTTCACTTTTCTCTGTCTGAAAATCAAAACAAATTCCTATGCAATATGCAGGGTTACTTTGCTCCTATTGTAGTTGATTATGCCAGGGCTCATCAAGACAATATCAAAAAGCTAATTCTTATTAATCCTCCTGTAAGGATTTGATCATAGACCCTTGTTCTAAAGGAAGCATATTCCTTGGTGAATGTAGTTAATACAACTCTTGCTAAGTGTGTAGGATCCTGATTAAATATTAATTAAGTTTGACTACACAATTCAGATATTATAGTCTAAAGTTATTTTTCTTTTCAATTTTTTTATGTTGAAACATAATGCACATCTGTTGTCTATATATAATGGTTTTTTTCTTTGATATCACTTGCTTGTTGACTAGTTTTCAATGGACATTGAAGTTGACAGAGCAACATGCAAAATTACCTTCAAGCTTGTCATCATTCTCAAACTTCTTATTGGGAGAGATTTTTTCTCAGGTAAGAAGGGTCATGCTCATTCCTAATGTTTATAATCTATATCTTGTATTTTCAGGTTGTCTACCCAATTGAAATGTTTGTCACATGTTATGTGAAATTGTTCTATATTGAGCAGAAAATAAAATGTTATTGCTTGCATGAACTTACCTGATAACTCTGATGCAAGTGTATATCATGTTGTAACTACAGGATCCTCTACGAACCAGTGATAAACTGCTAACAAGTTGTGGTCCATACTTGATGGCTGAAGAGGATGCAATGGTCTACAGGAGACCTTATCTTACATCTGGTTCCTCTGGATTTGCCTTGACGGCAATTAGTAGGGTAATGAAAAAAGAAATAAAAGTAAGTTGAATTTATGATTTTATCTCTCTTTGTCATTTTTCATTATATATAAGAGGATTGAAAGCTTCCAAATTGGTTGATGTAGATTCCTTTCTCCTATCTTGCCAATTTCAAGATCATTAGACTAAGATTACAGATATTTTACTAGTTTATATTAGTACTTAAGGATGACAGATAAATGTGTATTGATGGGGGTACATGGTGAATTGATCTCCTGACTGTTACATGTCACTTGGAGATCCATGATACATGTTCGTATTGAATTGTTTGGTTAGCTTTGCTTGTTTGAACTTATAGGGATCTACAAGTGGGTCATTTTATGATACAATGGGTAATAATTACTCAGGAATGATGTCTGAAACATTGTTGCAAGGCTTAGGTAAAGTTCTTTAGCATGCTTAACTAAATGATTTTAAAGATACGATGTATGGAGGCATGATTTAAGAAACACATTTATTAGGATGAAAATTTTGAATGATACAATGGTGAATTGATATAATTTAAGGGCAAAGGTCATATGATAAACACAGCTTCAACTAACAGAAAAAGCCTAAAAATGGTAAAACTGATCTCCTGACTGTTACATGTCACTTGGAGATCCATGATACATGTTCATATTGAATTGTTTGGTTAGCTTTGCTTGTTTGAACTTATAGGGAT
>MU224133.1:7047326-7061639 GCA_018584345.1 Thuja plicata | reverse complement strand
ACAGAAAAAGCCTAAAAATGGTAAAACTGATCTCCTGACTGTTACATGTCACTTGGAGATCCATGATACATGTTCATATTGAATTGTTTGGTTAGCTTTGCTTGTTTGAACTTATAGGGATCTACAAGTGGGTCATTCTATGATACAATGGGTAATAATTACTCAGGAATGATGTCTGAAACATTGTTGCAAGGCTTAGGTAAAGTTCTTTAGCATGCTCAACTAAATGATTTTAAAGATACGATGTATGGAGGCATGATTTAAGAAACACATTTATTAGGATGAAAATTTTGCATGATACATGATACATGTTCATATTGAATTGTTTGGTTAGCTTTGCTTGTTTGAACTTATAGGGATCTACAAGTGGGTCTTTCTATGATACAATGGGTAATAATTACTCAGGAATGATGTGTGAAACATATTTGCAAGGCTTAGGTAAAGTTCTTTAGCATGCTCAACTAAATGATTTTAAAGGTACAATGTATGGAGGCATGATTTAAGAAACACATTTATTAGGATGAAAATTTTGTTTTCTTTTTCTTTTTGATAAAGAATTGTTCTTATTTGGAACTGGGATGAAAGAATCGGTATTATTATGCGATTTGGGTTCAAATTTTTATGATTGGTGGATGTTTTCTCACTTTTCATGTTTACAAAAATGAACTCAGTACTTTGTAGACACTCTTCCTACAAGGACTCTCAGGTTATTATCAGCAGAGTCCCAAAATTCTCCTACTCAATATTTATTTAGGAGGGAGTGCAAATTTCAACCCAAGAGGCTAACCTCATGCTTGCGAATGGGAGAAGCCCATTTGATCTCTACACCATATGAACGTGGCAGTACTTATGATTTGTGCCAAAGAATCTGTAGTGTTTATTCTCATCCCCCTAACAAAATGATACTGAATATCAATATTCTTTGTTCTAGCAAATAAATAAGATTCTTAGCTAGACAATTTTTACTTTGTGAATCACATTTCGCCAATATATGATTCTCAAAACAAAACTATCAATGAACGTTTCTATCCACACCACTTGTTTACAAGCATGTGTTGAGGGCATATATTTTTCTTTATTGGTGGATAGTGCAACTGTTTACTACTTCTTGTTCATCCAACTCACTACTCCGCCAAATATAATGAAAACATAACTGCTTGTTAACCTCTAGTTATCAAAATATTGAGCCCATTTCAAATCTACAAATCCTTGTGCACTCAACACTCTACCCACATCATTAGTACAATGACATGTTAAGCAATAATTTGGTGTTTGTTTCAAGTATCTAAACAAGTGTTTGAGGACTCGCTTGGAATCACCCAAACTTGAGAAGTCTCTAGAAGAGGGAGAAAAGGGAAAAAACAAAACAAAAAAATTAAGATTTAAAAAGAAAAGACAAAGTGATATTCATGCTAAAAAGCCATTCATTTTGCGCATGGTGGGAGAGGTTTGGCGCTAAGGTGCCAAATCTTCAAAGGCTTGCAGTACGTGTCTTAAGCTAACCATGTGGTGCTTCATGATGTGAGCACAATTGGAGTATGTTTGAGCACATACACTCCAAAAAGCACTATAGATTGTCAGTGCAAAGGTTGAATGATGTTGTGTATGTTCATTACAACCTTCACCTCCATTGCAAACAGATCTTGGGCATTGACTTGTCTCCTATCACTTTAGAGGAGGTTGATCTACACTCAGAATGCATTACTAAGGTTGACTATCTTTTCTTCAATGATGATGACTTGTCATGAGTTAATCAGGTAGATATAGAAGCACATGTAGTAGCCATGGAAAAGGAGGTGGACAAAGCATGAGGATACTCCTTGGATGTTGGACTTGCTGCTATTGAGACACAAGTAGATATCATGGCTGCAACATCATCCAGGACTTATCTTAGACACTTGTGTAGGACTTGATGTGATGTTGGACATCACACTAGTGATGCAACCTCCTTTGAGGCATAAATTTATATTTGTTTTGATGGCGTGAATTTCATAATCCATGAGATTTGTATATATTTGACAATATATATAATTTAATATATCTAATAATGTTGATTCATTCAACTAAAGATTAAAATTGATTTTTACTTTTTTTTAATACCCATGTGGTCAATGTATACTTGTGTATATCATCAAAGTAGCTTTCGTTTGATTAGTTTATTGTGTTTATAAAGTTTATCTAATAAAGGGTTTATGAAATAAGTTTTTAATCCTTAAAAATCTCTATAGTTCATGGTTTTTTCAAATTTTCGAATTTCGGGCCCGAGTGAGTAAAAAATCAGCTTGTCAAATTTGATGGAGTACTCTACCAACCAAGCTATTGGCCCCATTATGGCTAGTCCATTGTCGGTCTGGGTGTGGCTTATTTCTAGCACCCCCCGCTTAAGCCACATTATAGGTGCTTGGGGCTCCTAGCCTGGCTTTGATACCACATATTGATTAACAATCATATGGACCAACTAGGACTTGAAGCTAGGACCTTCCATTTGCTATTGGAATGCTTTACCAATTGAGCTATTGATCACTTTGTGGCTAGGCCATAGTTAGTCTAGGTGTGGCTTATTCCCATTTGTGTTGGTTTGTTGCTAATAATTCTCTTAGGGCCCATTTGTTTCGCGGAATTGACCACAAATTGACATTTTCGAATTCCCAAAATGTTCAATTCCCTGTTTGGTTCCAAAATTAAAAATTGGAATAGGGTTATGCGAATTCTAATTTTGGTTCATTTTGAGCATTCCACGATTCCCCCTTCAGACTTGGAATTGGAATTGAAAAGTGGAATTGGAATTGAGAGTATTATTTTGGGAAGGAAAATGCATTCTCATTTTTGTGTCAATAATGTATATTATATTGTTATAAGGATGTATATATATACACGTGTGTATATATACACGTGTATATATATGCGTGTGTATATATACATATGAGTGTATATATATACGAGTGTATATATATATGAGTGTATATACGCACATGTATATATATAGTATATATACACATGTATATATATAGTATTATACATGTATGTATATACACTCGTATGTATATACACATGTATATATATACACATGTGTGCATATACATGTGTATGTGTGTGTGTGTATGGGTGTATGTGTATATATACACAAATGTGTGTATATATGTATGTGTATACACACATGTGTGTGTATGTGTATATATACACATGTGTGTATGTGTATACATCTGTATATACATACATGTATGTGTATATATATATGTGTGTATATATACACACATGTGTATGTGTATATATATGTGTGTGTATATATACACGTGTGTATACACACATGTGTATATATATGTGTGTGTATATGTGTATATATACACATGTGTATGTGTATATATATGTGTGTGTGTGTGTATACACACATGTGCATGTATATACACATGTGTGTATATACACGTGTGTCTATACATGCATGTGTATATACACACGTGTATGTGTATATACACACATGTGTGTATATATGTGTATGTGTGTATATATACACGCATGTGTGTATATACACACACATTACACACATGTGTGTGTATATGTGTATGCAAAAACAAAATTCCAATTACAGTTTTGTAGAACCAAACGCAAAATCTGCATCTTCCAGGTGAACCAAACAGGACAAGCCCATATTCTAGAATTCGTTTTGAGAATAGCAGAATTCCAAAATGGATTCAATTCTAGAATTGGCAATTCCAGCATGCACAAATTCCGCGAAACAAATGGCCCTTAGGCAATTCATGAAGCCTAAACACTTTCCTAAAGAACAACTTAGCAACTTGCAATGCCTTATAATATGAGAAAAAGGAAAAGACATGCACAGATGTGAGTTTTTCCACAACCACATATATACAGCCTTGCCTTGGACTTTAGGAAGTTCTATGGTGAAATCTATCGAGACACTCCCATTTCTACTCCAAAATTGGTATGGATTGTAAGTCTTGTTGGAAATGTCTAATTTGTTTTATATCACAGGCAAATGACAGGTTATCTAACATGACGACGGAAATCACTTTTGAGTCCTTTTGAGGTGAATCTCTCTTTGACTTACGTTTTCAAATAGCTTTGGTGGTTCGTCAAGAGCGATTTGTGTTGTCGTCAAAATTCTTTGTCATCTTGGATTATGATACTAAATAAGTTTTCTTCTTGTAGAGGATGAGTTCATTGGATATTAGCCACTTGTCATCGAACAACTTTCGTTCCAAAACATCAACAACAAATGCATTCTCAATGTATTGTTATGATATCAACTTTCCAATTTTTGGAGATTTTAGACATTGAGCCCAAAATTAGTCTCCTAGATAAAGTATCATCAACAATATTTCTATTCCCCCTAAACTACTTGATATCAAAATCAAATGATTGAAATTTGCTCACTCTCCTCTCTTGTTGCTCATTCTAATCATTTTGGTTGAGAATATAGGTTTTCTGCATCAGAAATAGCTACTCATGAAGATTGCCGACTGGACCGATCGCTACACAAACTGCCCAACTGGAATAGAACAACAAACTGCCCAACTAGGATATTGTCTCAAATCTGGTTTGTGTCTTCAAACTCCTGAAGACTTAATTTTGGTTGTTTGACATTTCACAAACATTTGTCATGCAATGTTTGGATTCTGATTTTTTGGATGTATATGCAATTGTTTGTTTGTGATCATATGGTTTTGCAATTACTTAACATATGAAATGAACTAGTTACTTTGCCATTAATCTCTAACACCTTTTCTTCATTAATCCAGCATGAAACTATTCATTAAGTCAATTACGAAGCTTGGAATAACAAAATTCAGAATTCTGGAAATTAACTACAGCAAATAGGAACCTAGAATGACAACACAGCGATAATATATATCAGCATCCATCAAGTTGTCTCCATACAATGTGATGATATCAATCAATGCTCCAACTGAATGAAATGTAAACCCCAAATGCCAAACAATACCTCCTAGGTATCAAATGCAGCTTCCATGAGACTCATGTGAGACACAAGAATGAACCACAACTGGCATAAATCAGGTACGATTGTTATTATTAATGCTCAATTCTACCCCTTGAATCATATCTACAAGCGGGGCATTTATTACTATAACCTGCTACCATTCAACTCTAAAACTGAACCAACCATGTATCAAACTCCATCAATTCTAGCTCAATAATGACTCCTGGATGAAGCCATTTCACAATGCACAATATCATTGGGCCTTTCACCAATTTAGATTGCTCAACCTTCAGCTTCCTAAGGTTTTTGTCCTTAGAAATCAGTCACTGACTTTCAGCAACAAGAGAACATGACTTCATAAAATATTCTCATAACATGTCTCAAAAGAAAGGATGGCTTTGCTTATATAGCTCTTTAGTTGGTGAATGCTTGTACTTTTAGCAATGTGGGATAAAACATTCTTTACTTTTAACTCCTTGTGAAGTAGCTTTTCGAACACACTTTTCTCTAAAGAGCCTTCATCAATAGACTTTTCAATTAGAAGCCTTCATTTAATAACTTTGAATTAATAATAAATAACTCCAGAGCTAAAAGCTTCATGAAGACACTTTTCACTTAAAAGGCTTCTTCATATTGTAAGCTCATAACTCCACTTTGAATTAATATAATATAACCTTTTAATGAGCTCATATAATTAATCATTGACTTAGGCAAACAATGATTATTTAATGAAGTAAACTTAATTAAATAATCACACACAAATAGGTCCAATCATCAAGAACCAAGAGCATCAACTGAACCTGTGTGCCTAAATGTCATCCAAAAATAGTAACTGGCCAACTAGTGACTTACTATAAATAGTAAGTCCATCAATCCGGATATCCTGCCACAGACACCATATCTGACACTGACACATGACCTTCTAATCACCTCAACAGACCACGAAGGTCGCAATAATGATCGAGCATTGGACCTGCTAAAAATGGGGACATTACATGAAGATTGCCAAGAACTGGACCGATCGCTACACAAACTGCCCAACTGGAACAGAACAACAAATAAACAAAAGGGAAATATTTTTGGGTGTTGCAAGATTGCCAACGACCCATCCGATGCAGTCAAAGACGGAGTTTCCCCAATGGAGATGGTCCAAACATGCAGCAAGAGTCAACACAGCGGAAGCAACAAACACCAGATCATTAAGAACTCAATAATGAACAAGCAATATGCTTCACAGGCCTTCTTATTATCTAGAATCAAAGATTTACATCGTACATGCCCAACAACATGCCAACCTACATTCTAAGCATACATGCTTGCTTATAATCAGTAATCTACATCAATGTTGGATGCTAAGCTATTGAAATACTCTATCCCTTCGACTCCAAATAGGGACCCAAGAGTACAAATGTATACAAGATCTCAAGCGACAAGTCGGCCATAAAAGATCACATTGTCCAAGAAGAAGAAGACATATTACAACATATAGGTCAGGACCTAAATCCATAAGAACACCTCCAAATAGATATGGGGCGCTATCGCACATGGTCGGCTACTAGCATACGATCATCGAACAATGCGCCAATTAGCATCGCCAATCCTAAATCGCCATCACAAGCCAAATCATAACAACCTGGTTGTTAGAACAGGAAGAACAATATAGGACCAGACCAATCTAAGGATATCTTCTCCAAGAAAGAATGATACATGATGCGAAGCTATTCAAAGGTTCACCATGATGTCTAGAACACACCAACAAGATCGCATAAGAAAACGAACCGAGTGGACCAATCACTACAGAAACTGCCCAACTGTAACAGAATATCAAATAAACAAAAAGGAAATATTTTTGGGTGATGCAAGATTGCCAACGACTCAAGGATGCTCCTGCATCAGACACCCTAGGTGAAAAGAAAATGTTCCATTTATCTACTCCAGTTTGTCTTTGTACCTCCGCACTCTCTTTTGTCAGATCCATCAGCTTATTCCTCTCTATGCTCCCTCTGTCATTTCTTCTATCAACATCAGAGTTCAGATCACTTCCTCCTTTCCTTTGCGTAGTTGATCTACCTCTGTTACAAATCTTCACCCGATCAACAACCAAGGTCTTCTGCTGTTTCACTTTACCCTTATTATAGTCTGATGCCAACTTGTCCTCATCATATCCACCTTCAAAATCCTTCTTCCGATCCACACTAACCTCTGTATTGTGATTCTCTGAACAGTAACTCTTCACCATGCTTAGATTCCTTGCACTTCTCCCCTCCGCTCTCTGTTGATGTGAGTTTTGTTCCACTACACAACATGCAAGGTAAACACTCAATGTTTCGAGGTGAAGCATAGAACATCAAACCCTCTCTTGAACAAAGTCATCTCCCATGCTAAGCTTTGCAATTTGAGATCATGGAATGACTCCAAGGTTCCTATAACTTGTGGATATCTAGCTCAGTGAAATAATGTGATTTGTTGGTAATCACTTAGGGGACTGACATTATTCATTCAATGGATATCAACCACTTGTACTTCTAAAGATTTAGCTTCACAATGTGCAATGAAAATATAGTTTTTTCTTTTCCAGTTTCCACATCAACTTAAACTTAAACTTAGCTTCTACAACTACTTCTACCTAGGAATGCAAGGAATCATGGATGACTTGGACTCTACTAGATATGGTTTTATCAACGACCTCCACCCACCTAGTGTAAGCTTCTAAGGAATACTTGATTGGTTTTCAAACCAATATCTCCTCTTCAATCCCATCAATGGATGCAAACTAAAGATTTAATACCAATTGAAGTTAAGTGCAATCACTAGCTTACCACACAAGGCGCCCTTACCATCAGCAAGAGGCTAGTGGCCTAGTTTTATTCGAGTCTAACAAGAAAATATCCACAATTACTTCCATTCAACTAAACTACTTCTAACAACATGAAATGAAATCTACTCCAAGTGAAAGATTGAAGAAACCATGCAATACTCCAAACGTCACATACATTAACCATGAAAGCCAACAATGAAAGAAGGAATAATTTTGGTAGTATAATAACAACAATTTGATCAAGTCTCCCTTGGCTAACCTACTCTAACCTCCTACTAGCTCTCTATCTTCTAACTCTCTCTCTCTCTAACTAGCTAACCAACCCATTACAAATGAGAAGGCCTTGGCCTTTTATAGATGTCCAATTACAACAAAGGGCCAAGATTCATTTGAAATCAAGGGCCGAGATTCAATCCTAAAAACCCTAATTAGGGCTGCCAAATTTTCAACCAATAACATGAGGGCACCAAATCATGGGCCAATAGGAAAATTACAATGATTTTTCAACTAATGAGAAAGTAGGACACTTGGCATACTGTGATTGCTTGTGCTTGAAATTGGAATTTTTTGAGTGGAGAAGACACCCAATTGCCACCTCATCATCTTTATCATGTAGCTCTAATTAATCCTTGTGAATAGAAAATATATTTTGATACTCAACACTGCCCAACTTACCAACATGATGGCATATTCCCAAATTGCTTCATCTTTTCAACTCCTCTCCATCTTTGTTCCAGGAAGTTTTCTCTTTGCCATGATTCGAACATGATTGAACCTGTATTATCTTGATGTTCCTTTTGATGCCTTGACCTTGTGCTTCGGTAACTTGGTGTGAACTTCCTTCCCACTTGAGATCTTTGAACTTGAGCTTGGATCATTCCTTTCAAAGTGTGAATTTTGTCCTTCCTTGCATAGTTGTCTTGGATTTTACTTTGTTTACCTCCTTGGTCGTCATCATTCCTTGCTTTGATCCTTGAATTCTGATTTCTTGACTTGAATATCCATCTCATTTGGATTCCTCAAGCATGAGCTTGAAGTCTTGAGTTTCCAGTAGCTGGATCAGTCATTGTCTACCTGCAAAATATACCAAAACATGTCTTACTTATCCTTGTTCAAGATGCCATAATACTGTCCTAAGAATCTGAAAATAGGAAATTAGGAATTTAAATTCTTTGGATGAACCCAATGAAGTTGGATTAAAACTTTTAAGCATGATTTCATTTCCAGATTTCCACATATTTCTTTACCATGATTATCTTAGATTTAAAGGGTTTCTAACACCTAAACCATTAGCCACGATTATGACAAACTTACCAATCTGATTACATTTGAAATTTAACATCCTTAATGATATGAAACTGGAGAAAGGAAAACTAAGGATGATGGGGGCTTGTTCTTGGTTGGGAATCAAATCATATCCACCATCCCTATAACCCCTCTATCACTTGGAAAGAAAATCAATTCCAATCAGACCTGTAGCTATCTCCAAGAAATCTGAAATCTGGGAATGAATGCCAATTGCTCTCTCCATGAAATTATGTCAATTTACTCCTCCACTTGAAATGCTAAGGAGATGGACTAAAAGGAAACCCCACTCAGCCTTCTTTGCTTTCCCAACTAAATTTGATACAAACTTGATCTGCTCTTCCTCTAGGAGGATTTCGCATGTTCTTGAGTGCACAAATGAGTCAAACTTTCCTTCCCTTTATACCTTTGCACTCCCATTTACTCCCTAGGCCGACATGGATGCATTGGATAATGAAAACAAGCATCAAGTTTAACTCCCAAACCGACTTGCGTTGCATTTAATTTTTCGTTGTTGTTTATTGGGGAATCACCATGATAGGGGCTAACTTGCGTTTGCTTGAGCTTGGTGGCCAAAGGGGGGAGGAATTGGGAACCAACACCATCATGGCGGAATTGTCCCATGGATAGGACAATTCCGTCCAAACCAAACATGCTCTAACTTGGGCCCCCATCCTTCAATTTGCTTGGAACTTGGCTTTACCTCTTCTCCACATCCTAAGGAAACTTGCCCAGGACAATTTGGTTGGATTCCGACCAGTCATGGGACAAGCTTCCAATTTGCTGATAAAAACATTAAAACTTCAATTCTCCACGCCAAGTCTTCCATCATCCCCATGACTACCCCTTAGTCAAATGCTCACTTCGTCCTTTTTATGAATCGAAGGTTGCTAGTGTTTGGAGGGGAGGAAGTGGGGGTCAACACTACATAGCACGATTGTCCCATGGATGGGACAATTCCGCCCAAGATGAACATGTCAAAACTTGACTCTTTCACTTCGAATTGTCTCAAAACCTTCCCCCAACACCATCGCCATGTCTAAGGAATCCAACCCAAGCCATTAGGGAGGGGCGGAAATTAGAGGTTTACAGAACAAAATGTGTCCTATGACTGGTCGGATTCTGACCACTCATGGGGCAGGCTTCTATTTCATGTTCTAAGTCCTTGAGACTTCAAATTTTTCACTCTAAGTCCTCTAGACATCAACTCAATGACTCCCAAGGTGAACGCACTTCATCTCCTCCACAAGATTCGGTGATTGCCATCATTTAACTACCCATATTAAGGGGCGGAATTTTCAGGAGTATGAGACAGAATTCGTCCCATGAAGGGCTAGATTCCGCCCATTCCTACTTGCTCAAAATATCCTCTTTGATAGCATCTATATGCCCGCTTACCTCTTCAACTCCCAAACTGCCTAACAAAAGCTCCCAACTCATGGCGGAAATTCCCTTGGTATGGGACAAATTTTGTCCTATCCCTAGTCGGATTCCGACCAGGTATAGGACAAGCTTACTTTGCTCTTCGCTCTCCTCTAAACTTTCATTTCTTGCTGGAAAAACCTTGTTTACCATTGTTTTGTCAATCAAACTTGCTCCCTTGGCCAAAAGTCATCAATTCATGCTTGAAACAAGGGGGCAGATCAGGAGGTCATAGGACAAATTCTGTCCTATAGGTCGGAATCCGACCTGGCATGGGACAGAGTAGATTTTGTACAACCAATTTTTCAGTTCAGAGGCGGGAGGTTTAGGTTTTATTTGTAAAATACTTTCAGGATGTTTGAGATAGGTTCCAGCTTCATAGGAGTTAAGGTGCAAATTCTAGATTTTGGGGGTTTTCGAAAAATTCTAGACTTAGCCAAATTTCAGTATTCAACAAGCCTTCAGCAGGGTTACCTCCCACAATCCATCATGGCTTTCTAAGGTCAAACTGAAGCTGGAACAAGGATTCTAAAAGGGGTTTAACTCATTTTATCACAAATCACTTGGTTTCGACTCCATCCCCATGACAAATTTAGCTTAGCTCTCGCCCATATCCCTGACAAACATGACTTCCCAGTAGGATAAAATTGCTCAAACCTCACTTGCCAGACCTAGGGACTTGAAAATTGCCACCAACAAAGACTACCACTCCTATCACCAAAGCAAAAGAGGGGGTCCCCATTTTCAATGGGGTGACAGTGTGAAAACCTCACAACACTTCGCTCAAAGGAACTAAAGTAAACTTTTGTCCATCCTTCTCTATTGTGACCAAATTTCTTATGCAATCATGAATAGCTCTTCTGTCAAATTGTCAATGTCTTCCAAATAGAACATGACAAGCACTCATAGTCACCACATCGCATAACACCTCATCTTTATAAGGTCCAATGTTAAAATTGACCAAACACTGTTCTTTTACCTCCAACATGTGATCATCAGAAAACCAACTTATCTGGTAAGGACAAGGATATTTTAGCCTCTTGAATTGAAGCTTCTGCACCATCTCCTCTGAGACCAAAGTATCAGTACTACCACAGTCCATAACAACCTTACAACATTTACCTTCTGATTTGCAAACAGTCCTTAAAAAATTTCTCCTTTGTATAGGTTTAGCTTCCTTCTTACTCAACATGACTCTCCTAAGCATAAGAGACTTTCCTATCTCAAGTTTGCTTCATTTACCACAAGTTCATCAGTAGTTTGTCGCCCATGTTTCACTGGATTTTGCTTTCCCATATTCTTACTGGATCCTTCAGAACATTGAAAGTCTCTATGCCCTAAGCCACCACGTTTGAAACAAGTACCTTTGAACTCCTTGCTACCATTTGCTCTTCGAGGTGTTCTTTGATCAGGTTCAACTTCAATGGTTTGCTTCTCTTTGCCATTGCTGCTAGCTTTTTTCTCCTTTCCTCTAGGGTTACTCTGTCTTCTCTTCAACTTATCTTCTTGCTTCAATGCATACTGATAAGCATCCTCAACTGTACTAATCCTCAGCACATTCAGCTCATCCTGAATGTTAAAAATCTCAGAGCATTAACATACCTAGCCACCTTCTCCTTAGATGCTTCTCGGTGTCCATATCTGATAGTCATTTTATAGAATTCTTTAGTGTATTCTTTCACACTCATGTCTTTCTGCTTCAAGTTATGCAACTTCTTGAACAACTCTATTTCATAATCCTCAAGGATGAATTTAGCTTTTAATCTAGCAACCATCACCCTCCATCTAGTGATTTTTATTGAACCATTTTCCTCCCTATCTTTCTACAATTCTTTCCACCATAAGGCAACATGACCCTTCAACTTAGTCTGTGCTAGCCTAACCCTTTGTGGATCTTTGATGTCTTCAAGCTCAAAGTAATCTTCTAGTTCTCCAATCCAATCTATTAAATCCTCAGGATGCAATGAACCAATGAAAGTAGAAACATCCATCCTATGACTTTTACTTAATTGTGCCATAGCTCTCAACAATCTTTCTTCATCTGCAGGGATCTCAACATCTACAGTCTCAAGATCTTTAGCAGCTTCCTCGTATTCTTCTTTAGTCTCAAGATTCCTTTGTAATCCAGTCAACACAATTCGGATCTCAGTCCTCATCTCATTTCGGAAGTCGTCCATCATTTGCTCTAGCCTTCAATGGTTCGTCCTTCTAGGCAACATCTTTCCAATCTTCAGGTGCAACTACCTTAGCTTCGGCGATCTGATTACAAGATGCTAATTGCCTCTCTAAACAGAAATCTATTAGACACACTTGCAGTGTGCCTCCAACTCGGTGATCTGTACACCCTTTGTATGCCTGTACCTCTCAACAATCAGCAACAAATCCTTCCTAGTCACCTTGCGCAAGTACTTTGTGATTGCGAGTCAGATCTTCACTTTTCCACCTCATGATCAACAGGTCTAGGGCTTCACAAGTCAGGAACTGAGATCTGCTAACACAGGAACCTCAACCTCGCAATGATACCATCTGATGCAGTCACAGTCAGAGTTTCCCCAATGGAGATGGTCCAACCATGCAGCAAGAGTCAACACAGCGGAAACAACCAACAACAGATCATTAAGAACTCAATATTGAACAAGCAACATGCCTCACACGCCTTGTTATTATCAAGAATCAAAGATTTACGTCATAGATGCCCAACAACATGCCAACTTACATTCCAAGCATACATGCCTGCTTACAATCAGAAATCCAGATCCATGCTCAATGCTAAGCTACTGAACTACTTTATCCCTTCGACTCCAACTAAGGACCCATGACTACAAATATATACAACATTGCAAGCCACAAGTCAGCCATAAAAGATCACATTCTCCAAGAAGAAGAAAACAAATTACACCTTGCTACTTTGACATCAATGGCAATCAATTCCACCAAGCTCTTTTACCATCTCTCTTCTTTTGATGCATAAATTGATCCACAGACAAAATGTCTCAAATCTTTAGTGGAAGTGTCACGTATTCTACATAACTTAGCCTCTCTTCATCTAGCATAGGAATCTGGGCGTTTGGAACAACTTGAATCATTAAAATGTAGGTTGGAAATGTCTATCAATAGACCCAGTAGTTGCTCCAATAGCGTGAGCATTATTGCTTAATGATTACTGGTGTTAGAAGCACTAGCTCCTCAATTCTGAATTGAAGACTCTTGAGGTATGTTTTGGCTCACTTTCGCTAGCATCTATGTGATCATATCCAACATGGCATCAAAATTTCTCTCTGTGTTGGTATTACGACTATCTGGTTGGGCTATTCCCTTTTCTTTTTATGACATGTTTTCTGACGACCTTTCGCTGTCACTTATAGGAATCTGATGTACTCTCAAAACTTCTGAAAAAATGTCTTCAACTAGAGTGTGTGGCAACTAATAGAGCTATCTTCTTCTCTCTCTATTACAGTATCTCAACTCCATTTCCCCCATTCAAGTTGCATGCAAGGGTTAGAAAAATAGGCTGGCAAGATCACCAGCCCTAATACTACTGTAATAACAATTTAATCAACTGAAAGCAAGACGCAATACATAATTCCTTGCCACTCTTTGTTCACCTAGATCTTGGAATGGGCAAGGTTAGAGCATACAATGTTCTAGAATACAATTAACTAAAATACAATGCTGAAAGAAAAGTGATGCAGGAGCATCAATGCAAAAACTTTCAAGCTTAGGGGCATTAAGGAAAACCATGCAAAATGTGAACCATTTCAAGGATTGGAAGATACATTCCAAGCAAAAGGTGGATTGGAAGGTCTTAGAG
>MU224133.1:7012926-7046294 GCA_018584345.1 Thuja plicata | reverse complement strand
CATGAAATTGCCATAGTTGAAATAGTGGAGCAGCAGTGTTTTCAAGCATATGGTCCAAAGGAGTCACCCTTGAAATTTTAGTATGTTGTGTAACCCTGAAAAGGGTATCTAAAAGTGTAATTTTTTTTGGCAAGTCTTTTGGGAAAAACAAAAGTTATTGGTCAATTTGTCTTGCTGCTGTCATAGAATTGGAAAGTTGCATTGACAACATTGGGGTACATTGTGTATTTTGGTTTAGAAGGTGTTGAAACTTAAAGGAGATGCTTGGAACATGTTAGATAGACTAGAACAAACCTATTGAGGCCCTAAAACATCCTAGAGTTGGTCGTTTGTGGATTTTGCCCATCAGGACCTAGAAGGGTCACTTGGAACACTTCTACAATCTTGCTCATTTTGGGTTATTTCTTGGTCCATCATTCTATCCTCTGCGTCAAAAAGCACCAGGCAGCAAACCCACTTATTCGGTGGGGGTGTATATGCATTACTGGAAATCAAAATATGCATCTTCCACTTATCGAGTGGTGAACGAATGGGCATGTCCACTTGTGCAGTGGGAAAGCTTATACAATATTCAAATGTAAAAACAAGCTTCTTCCACTTATTCAATGGTGAGTGATTACAATTAAAACCATTAATTCAGTGAGGTAAGTATCTGCAATAGCCAAGAATAAACCCATTAGTTTTACTACCATCCTATGTTACAATTTACAATGCATGAAAGAGATATCTTTCAGTCGTATGAGAATCTAAAGTACTTTGGGTTCCTTTTCAACTCTTCACATTGTAGTAATGCATGGACCCAAGCCTAAATAGCCGAGTATTGATTAAGTTATTGCAACTTAGATCAATAGGTTGGTAGAGAGCAAAATATTAATGTAACTGTTGAAAATGGAAGGAATTGCAAAAGAAACAAAAGAGAATGACATTCAACTAGATTTGCAATTGTGTAACTTGTGCATCCACAAGATCCAAGTTGTGATTGATAATACCATTACATAATCACATTGTAATGCATTCTTGTAAATAAATGAACGAACATAATCAAGAGATTTAGAATGTTAAGAGTGGATAGTCTAGTCCAAACAAAAAGCTAGTTAGGGGTTAGTCTTAAGAGGAGGGAACAAGCTAGTTAGTATGGGAAGTTAATAATGTGGAGAGGTGGTAATAATCCTGATGTCTAAAATGGATCACAGAAAGCAAGTATGGAATGCATTTGATTTGAAAACATAAAGAAGTTTGAGTGATTCCTCTGCACAATTGTTTTGATTCTATTTCCTCAAGTTCCTGAAATTGAAACTTCTCCCAATATTTAAATTGTACTTCGTATCAAGTCTGTTGTTTGTATTGGTTGTGTAATTGATTGTTAATAAATCTACTTTGATATGCCATCAAGTTATCTTCTTGTTACAATCCTTTTGACAGACCATGATAGAGAAACTCTATATTATTGTGGAGGTATGTTGTGTGTCATTAAAAGATCTAACCATTTACATGTCTTGTCAAAAGTAAAATTCTATGTCAAGTGTCTCTTTGATGTAATCTTTATGAATGAGAGGTGTATGAATTATGATTTGGACGGCAAGATGTTTAAAACCATTTTTCTCATTGTAATGAAACTATGGACAAGATTGTTGAAAATTTAGACACTTTATAGGTATGTTAGTTTGGTTTCAAGGTTCCTTAAACTCAAAGATGCTCAACAGTTACTACTGCTATATTGCGTCATCTTTCTTCGTAATTGTTGTCCTCAATTTTGCATTCCCCAAAATTGGGGCAACCCTACGCAATTCTCAATGATTGCTAGGAGTTTTTCTCTAAGAGTGTCGATGTTTTGTAAAAAGTTCTATTTGGCAGGATCAGTTATCCCATGATCCTTTTTCGTTTTACTTTTTACAAAGTATCCAATCTTTTGTTTCTCTTTTCGTTTTGTTTTGCGTCTTGTTTTTGTTTACAGTTTAGTTGTCACCTTTGTGCTCCAGTTGATCTTCAGACAATTTTTCACGTCCTTCCAAGGTCAGTAAAGAAATGGTCTTTTTTCTGGTCGAGCGCATAAAGTGTAAGGTTATTTTGTATGAGTGATAGATTTTAAACTCTATTATAAGATTTTGCATCATTCTGCAAAGTTTTGCTTAGAAATTTTAATGATAGCGAGATCTTGAATCACATCCGCATATCAATCGTTAAAATTTTAAAGACACATACAAATATTTTAAGTTCTTTTTGCATTTAAAATAGATTTTTAAAATCATAATTGCATGATATGCATATATTGTTAGAGAAATTTATTTTTGACGAAGATAAAGATAAGATTTATTAAAAAACGACGTCGTTTTATTTATAAATCTTATAATTCATTGCGAATTACCATTTAACGTTTTTCTTTTAATAGAAAACAATGTATTATTATTATTTTAAAATAATAATAATAATAATATTAAATATTAATGTTAATATTAAAATAATAACTAATTATAATACATATTGTAAAACAAATGTTATTATAATTAGTTTTATTATAATATTAACACATTGTTTTTAAATAATAAAAACGTCCTAAAACCATATGCTATCGTTTCGTTAAAGTTTTTATTTTAAATTATGAAAGCATATCGTTTTCCCTAATTAAGGTTTGATATTTAATAGAAGTGTATTATCTTTTATTTAAAATATCCTATCAACTAAGGCATAACATAATCGGCTTAGAAGGGAGGCGTTGAAACTAGAAAGCTTTGCATATATGTCAAAAGACTTTCTACCCATGGCATCGATTTTCCTTCAAAAAGCATATGTTATAAACAAAGAAAAATTTTAAAGCATCGGTTTTAATTCCCTACGGCTTATGGCGTTAAAACTAAATTAGCACCCACGGCTAATGTAAGATGGCGTTCATTTAATATGTAATAACATATGCAAAGTGCCTTTGATTAAACAGGCCCGCGACTTACCTTATGTTGGCATCAATAATGTTATTGCTGAGGCCCAAAGAATTCCATAGGCGGCGCGATTTAGTAAGTCTGGGCGTGGTTTTATAATCTAATAGCATATTACTTTTAAATATGCATGCCGCGTCTTATATGGGAGCCGTAATAAAACATAACAAAAGCCGTGTGATATAAGTCACAAGGCGTCGATTCATGTGGTCTTGGCATGATTCAAACTACACTTAACCGGCGGCTTATATGCACATGACGTCTATACTAAAAGTGCATGCCTTTGATTAAACAGGCTGTTAGACATATGCATGTATGGCGGTATTATTTTGGAAGAGTGCATCAATGTTTTAAGAAAAGTTCTTCCACAGCATGCTGCGTTAACTTCCAGGGAAGAGCTGGAGTTGATTTAATCACCATTACATCCACTTTTATTGGCTTTTTCCATGGGGAGAACTATTTGTGTCTTAATTAAAGCTTGAGACTTCTTCTTTTCCAAGAAAGTAGCCATTAAATCTGCAGTTGAATGAACAGATTTTCCTCTTCAATTGCAATTTCGAATTTCCGTCTTTTAATGAAGTCTTGATTCTTTCCAAGAAGAGGAAGGCATGCCACGTTCATAGGCCACATTTTTGAAGAGTTCTTCATGTTTTCTTGCTGTTTGCATGCAAATTTTGATGCATGATGAACACTTGTCCTTCCCCAAACCAAGACCAATGATGTTGGTTTTGATTTTGACAAGAATTTGTCAATTTTGGAGTCTATATAACTCTGCAAATTTCCTCTAAACAGCAATTTCAAATTTCATTTCTTTTTCCCAAGTTTTGCTTTGAAGAGGAATTTGGTTTTTTCCTTTGCATCCAAGGAAGGTAAATTGGTCATTTTCTTTTCTTGTTTGCTTTCTTTATGTTTTGTTTGTATATGCTCTCTTCTTCTCTCATCTTTTCTAAAGTTGCATATAAGAATGTCATCTATTCTTATGTGCAGTCGGGATTAAAAACCCCGTTTTTATGATGATCTTCCCAAAAAGTGCATAAAATATGCAAAGTGCTGTTCACACATGCAATCAACCCATAAAACTCCACTTTTTCATATTCCCATTTGAAAAAGAAGATGCAAAGTTTTCATATGCCATCATGCCTTGAGATTCATAAGTGTGAGATTCCCCATATGTCATCCACCATGTTTCAAAACAAGGACATTATATCCCTTCTTGTCTCATTCTTCCAAAAATGCGTTGGCAACATAAAAAACCCACCTTCATGCATGACTTTTGAAAAATACAAATGTTTCCAAAAAAACCCACCTTGAACATTTGCTGATGTATATATGCGTTATGGATTGAAAACCCCACTTCTTCCATAATGTTCATATTACATATCAAAGAAGGATTTCAGCTTTCGAGTATGTAGAACGGTACAAAAAAGTCCACCTTTTTGTGTCCTTGATGAGATAAATGTTTTTCCCTCAAGCAACATGAATATCTGTGTTGCAAGAAACAAAGTATTTCTCATACTGTTGCAAATGAAAGAAGTGATCTTCCTTAAACTTGGTTCTTCACAATGTGGCATATGGTGTTCTTCCCAACATGTGATTAAGTTTCACAAACTTGATTGTGAATTGCAAGGATGCGAAGCAAGAGCAACCACACGATGGAGCTAGATAGGGAGATGGAAAGGAAAGTGTGAAATGATTCCAAACATAGAATGCTTTCAAAACTGAAATAGAAAGACACAAGATACCTCTCAGCAGTCACCACTATGATGCAGTGCAATCAAAGATGCAGTTTCATGTTCCGGTTCGAGATGTTTTCACCAAATTAGAACACATCAGTCATTGGGCATCCTGTAGCAGCATGAAGACCAACAGAGGACGATGCAAATAGATGTCTTGTCAGACACTTAGATGCTTTCATGCATTTTGTAAAAGTGTAGAATCTTTGATAGATTACACGAAAATATGTAATTGCATGTGATAGTATCACATGCAAAGTAGTTTCATGTAATCATGCTGCAAGGACATTAGGTCCTGCAGCATTGAATAAGTCAAACTTAGTTAGTTGTAGATAAGCTTTGACTAGGTCAAAGTTAGTTAGTTAGAGGATAAGGATAAAATAAGTCAAAGTGGTTGGAGGTTTCCCCATTCTTCTCCACTTTCCTCTCTCCTCTTTTCCTATATAAAGGAGGGAGCTCATTGTAATCTGGATCTTTTGTTTGGGGCAAATAAACTATAGGCAAAACTCTTGAGTTCTGAAAACTGTGTTTCATTGTAAGAGAGTTAAGCATTTGAATAAAGGAATAGAGATTGGCAGACTTTGTGTTGTTGTCTTGAAAATCAATGAATGTATTCTTATGTTGCACTTGTTGATCCTTGTTCAAATTGAATAGTTTCTTTGTTTATATCATCGGAGCATCTTTAATCCAAGTTTTCTGAAGATTTTGTGCTTCAGGAAATTAGGGTTACTATAGAAACTAGTGGCTGATATACTCCAAGGATTGAAGACTTTGGGCTTCAGTACTGAACAATAGATTAGAATACTTATTTGAGGTGAGGACAGGAGACTTTGAGCTCATTGTATCACTTCATCTTTAGATAAATCAACTGCTGCCTCGTTTGATTGTTCTTAAGTCAATCATCGAGTCACCGCTATTACTGTTGCAAGGGGAACTGTATGTGTTACAGTTCAGTTCTACTTGAAGCCACCTGCGGTAAGAAGGGAGCCTCCCCTATTGCTGCCTAAAACACACGTTTTGCAAGTTGTAGTCTTAGTGACTTGCAAAATATTTAGCCAACGGTAATGTTTCTTTTATCATTGTTGGCCATTGCAAAGGCCACCTAGGCTCCATTTGATTATCTATTGTTTAAATCTTGAACGGATCGAATACCTTATGTCTATGGATTACCTTTATGTTATGGTTAATAATGTGACATGATGCATATATTTATAATAACTTGATTACAACAAGTGATTGTGGAAAGGTTTAGATAATAGATATTTTTCATAGTGAAATTTTAAAGAGCTCGCCCCCTATACAATTATATTGCTGGATAAATCTTATTGAATTCTTTTAACTCCCAGGGCTGACACACATATAATCAATCACTATTGAATTGATGATAATTAATGTGGCAATCTATTCACTTGGATATTGATATTTATGAGATCTGTAAAATTTCTATATATTATAGAAATCCCTCTTAAAAATTTAACTTTTTTTAAACCTTGATTTGTAGCTAACATTTTGAATATTGAGATTTATAACATGCAGGAATCGATTAAAGAAATGAGATCAATTTTGGGAAGCGAAGAATGGAAAGTCTCAACAACAATAATGTGGGGTATGAGAGATAGATGGTTAAACTATGATGGTGTTGAGAAATATATGAAAAGTACAAAGCATGAACTAATACAACTGCCTAAGGTATTTTCTATGCTTGAACTTCGTGTATTTTTTTATAATCTTTTGCATGTAATATATGATAATTTCTGTTTGTAAAATGTACTTGTACCTAAATTGTTTAGGTGATGCCTATGAAAATATTAGATAATAGGGCATTTTAGCTTTGTATTTTATTTATTGTGAAGAGTCACGTTTTATGTTATAGTTCACAAATTAGATGTTAAATAGTTTATAATATTATATTGAAGTTGGTGGTTAATATTAAATTATTTTGCAATAAAATGGGTTGGGATGTTAATAAAGATTTAATTACTAGTAGTTGGTTATGATTACTGCGTATTATTTTAGATCAGCAACTCAAGAAATTTTTATAGAAAAATCTAAATTGTTTGTCAATTTATAACAACTTGAATCATATAATCATTCAGGTGCTTTATAGAAGTCACCTATTGCTTAGTACAAGCTCTGTATTGTTCAAGAGAAATCCCTTCTATGCATTGATGTAGTTTGAAACATCTAGTGGAAATAGCTAATTTGATGAAATAATCTAACTTAATAAAATAATATTATGTATTGCATGATTGATTTCATTTTGTTATTTGTGTATATAGTTAATCATAGATCCTCCCCATAGTTATGCCAACTGAAATAATTATCCATTCTTACCATATTTATAATGCTTATTTAGTATTTACCATAAACCATTCTTAAAATGTACAAGTAACATGTGCTATATATTTGAAGGAAATTTGGCATGGCCTTAGTTTTAATGTATTTTTAAACTAAAGCAAGGGATATGCAGATATGTTGACTATATGTATTTGTAGAGCATGCATCTACTTGTTAATATTTCTTTAAAAAATTCTTTTAAGTGATGGTATACTATTTGAGATATTGGGTTACAATTGTAAAGAATTGAATTTAAAAATTAAATCTCTTGAGATCTGTAGAAAATTTGCCTTGAAAATAGTGCTTTGAAGAAATTTTAATCAGGGAGGAGATTTATTGGAGACAAAAATCTAGAGAGATTTGGTTGGAGGAGGGAGATGGAAATAGAATTTTTTTTCATGCCTCAACAAAGATTAGTAAACATTCAAATACCATTTTTTCAATCAAATCAGCAACTAATGAGATAGTCAGAGGAGAATTTGAAATACAGGAGGCAGTTCTTTTCTTCTTTGATCTTTTTATTCCAATTTCTAAACTTCATACCAACGGTGGTTTCACAAGAAGACTAAACTTCATACCAATGGTGGTTTCACAAGAAGACTAAAAGGTCTTGTTAAGAGCTTTTACATTAGATGAGATAAAGGATGCAGTGTTCTCTCACTCTCACTCTCAAGAAAAGGCTCCTAGTCCGAATGGCTTCACTGCTATTTTTTTTCAGAAATGTTGCGATTACATTGGGAATGACATATTGCTGGTGCTGAAAGAGTGTCACAAAAATTGCACCATTCTTAAAGATTTTAACACTACACACATTGCTTTGATCCCAAAGACCAATAATCCTAGTAGTTTAGCAGAATTCTTTCCAATCTCCTTGTGTAACACCATTTATAAAATCTTTTTCAAGGCCTTTATGTCAAGACTTGCAACTCTCATTCCTAAGTTTATCTCTAAAGAGTAGGGTGGATTCGTCCTTGGTAAAGAAATTGTGGAAGTGCTGTGAGGTTTTCACACCATCGCCCCATTGCAAATGGGGACCCCCTCGTTTGCTTTGGTGCTAGCAGTAGTGGTCTTAGGTAGTCTTTGTTGGTGGCAGTTTTCAAGTCCCTAGGTCCGGCAAGTGAGGTTTGACTGATTTTGGCCTCTTGGGAAGTCATGTCTATCTGGGATTTGGGCGAGAGCTAAGCTAAGTTTGTCATGGGGATGGAGTTGAAACCAAGTGATTTGTGATAAAATGAGTTAAAACCCTTTGAGAATCCTTTTTCCGGCTTCAATTTGACCTTAGAAAGTCATGATAGATTGTAACCCTGTTGAAGGCGCGCTGAACACTAAAATTTGGCTAAGTACTGGAATATTTGAAAAACTCCTAAAATCTAGAATCTGCAGCTTAACTCCTATGGAGCTGGAACCTATCTCTAACATCCTGAAAAGTATTTATACAAATATAACTTGAAGTATAAGAAATTAAATAAATCAGACTTATACTCAACTACCAAAATCTGGAGTCTGCACCTTAACTCCTATGGAGCTGGAACTTATCTCAAACATCTTGAAAAGTATTTATACAAACATAACTTAAAGTATAAGAAATTAAATGTTATATTTGTATAAATCCTCTCGCCCCTAAACTAAACGTTTGCTAAGTACAAAAGCTACTTTGTCCCATGCCAGGTCGGATTCCGACCTCCTATAGGACAGATTTTGTCCTATGACCTTCAAAATTCCGCCCTCCCTCCAAGCACCAAAACTTAATCCAATTGTGAATAAGAGTGATTTTCGAGTGCGAATGATGAAGGTAGCCAACTAAGGCATAAAGGAAAAGGGTCTTTGGCATGGGGAAAATTCACCTCCTATGGGACTCGGAATTGTCCTATGTATGCATGGGTCATTTTTGCTCCCATCATCTTATGATTTCCACCCTTTGTTTGGGGTGACAATTGATGGATTTTGGCCAAGGGAGGAGTGTCTACTTGGCCAAGGGACGGTGAATGTGGTTCTAAGCAAGGTTTTGAGTGTCTAAAGGTAAGAAAGTCCATGCCAAGTAAGCCTTGTCCCATGACTGGCCGGATTCCAGCCAGCCATAGGACAAATTTTGTCCTATAAACATAGAAATTCCGCTCTCCTATAGGTGTATTGGCAAGCATCCTTAGGCAAAGACAAGGGTTTGTGGACAAGTTTCGTGTTGATCTCATTTGGATTGGACAAGTTTGGAACACCTTAGCTTGGGCGGAATTGTCCTATGGATAGGACATTTCTGCCGCCTTCCTTCTTGGCACCCTTGCCCTTTCCTCAATACATCCTTGGTGATCAAGACAAGGGAAATACAAGTCGGCCTGCATATGGAAGAGGGGGCAAAATATACACAAAGGGGAAAGATTGGAGATCATTTCACACTCAAACACATGCGAATTTCCCCAATCAGCAGTGCAGATCGAACTTGTAGCAGACTTGGATTAGGAGGCAAGTTAGGCAATTGGAAGTGGATTTGAGTCCTACTTCCTAGCACGTCATTGGTGAAGGAAAAGTGGCATAATTTTGTGAAGGAAGAGAGCAGCTGTGGGGTTCCATTTTGTCACCAAATTTAGGGAATTTATAGCAGACCTACAGGTATGGTGGAAATCAGAATTAATCAAGATTTGAGAATGGATGATTAATGCCTCTAATCGTGGATCCTTGCAAAGATTACTTTCCTTAATTCAAAAATCAATCCTTACAAGCTGAATGTTGTCATAGTTGATCTCTTGTTTTTGGCGAATTAGGGAGCAATCTGATTTTAATCTGAAGTGAAATCATGATCAAAGGTTTCAATCCAATTCCATGAGGCCTAAAATGGAGAGATCAATTCCTAATCCTTTATTTTCAGATTCATAGGACAGAATTTGTCCTTAGATCCTCATTTTCCCACCATGGATTGGTGTGCTTGTTTGGTCGATGTTGGAGTTGGAAGGAGGAATTCAGTCACGAGTAATGTCAAGAGGACGAGTTAGGCAACCAAGGTGGTGGGCGGAATTTTATCTCTCATGGGTCAGAATTTGTCCCATACCCTTAGGATTTCCGCCCCTTATGGAGACAAGTTGATTGATGACAACAACCAAATTTTGAGGAGAACTTAAGTACAAATTGTCCTAAGGGGTAGTAGTGTTGATGGCTCGAGGACCTGGTTTGAAGTCTTGTTGACTTTAGAGCATGAGATTGTGGCTTGTCCCATGACTACTTGGAATCCGACCAGTCATAGGACACATTCTGTCCCATACACCTTTGATTTTCGCCCCTCCCTAATGGCTTGGGATGGATTCCTTGGACGGTGGCAAGGTGTTTGGGGTAGGTTTTGAGACTATTCGAAGTCAAGGAGACAAGTTTTGACATGTTCATCTTTGGCACAATTGTCCTATCCTTGGGACAATCCCACCATGAAGCCTTGACCCCCACTTCCTTCCCTCCAAATACTAGCAACCATCGATTCATGAAGAAGGTGAAGTAAGTATTTGTTTGACTAAGGGGTAGTCACGGGGATGATGGAAGACTTGACATCCTCATCAAGGATATCCTCATCATCCTCCGCACCTTTTGGAATCTAGGTTAGATTAAAATCAACAATCTGCTTCAGAGTCAACCAGTTGTAATCCATCTTCCTTATATCATCCTTAGTATGCAGGACGATCCAGATATCCTCGAGGCGATGAACATGTGTAAAACTCCTCTTGATCTTATCGTTCATCCCTCGATAGTCAAAGTGTGTTCTAGATTTGAACTTCTTGAGTGTGATCTCTTGCAGTTCTATCTCTATGCACTTTGCCTTTGGAACGATGATTAATGGATATCTTCCAAGATGAAGCGGGTTCTTCGAAGAGATGCCAACCCCAGATTTATGCTTAGTTGATTGATATGCCTGGACAACCACGAGTTGTCTTGCGAGTTCCATCAGAATGATTTTGTTTGTGGGATAACGTGGGAGTGTGTAGGGCTCACCCTCATAGCAACCAACCCACGTATAGGTATAGGTTGGAAACTAGTAAAATAGGCATCCATATTTGTTCACCTTCTTCCAGGCTACATTGGATACTATTCTTTTCGGAAGTGTTTTGTCGAAAAGGCACATGTAGTATCCAAAGAATGCATCCTGGACTCTCCTGTAATGCACCCTGATGGGCCTTAAAGTCAGTTGCTCATAATGTTTCCAAACTGGAACCAACGATCTGTCACCCTTGGTTGAAAGACCCGAAAAGGATCTAAGAGAAGTTGCGATGTACACCAAGTAGGAGTTCATGTAGAAGGTGAGTGTTAGGAACACATGCCAACTGCTCTCACAAGGCATCACTGATGATCTCTCCTTAAAATATTTTTTTTAGATCTCACAATAAGGGAAATGAATTTGTACATCCAAGGTTCAAACACGTTGGATTCCCTTAAGCCCATAATCCTGCTGAGAAGAGTGATCAAATCATTGATCTCTTCATGTAAATCTGTTTTGAAAAACTTCGACCATCTAGATAAACAAGTTCTCTTATTAACAAGCCAATTCTCATTCATAAACCTGATGCAGCCATGTTTCTTGTCATTCCCCTCTTCAAAGCCTTCTCCTTTGAGATATCCGTACACGTCGGAGTAGGAGGAACTTTGGAGATTTTAGATCTATTGTCTCTGGATCCAATCTGATGAAAACCTTTCCATCATTATCTTTGATGGTTCTGTACTTGTAGTCAAAATGTTCTGCACAAGCTAACACATTCAGGTTCCAGGGCGGCCACTGGGAATGTAGAGACAAGGCGAATGGTGCTCTGAATGAGAACGACCATCGCGGGCTTTGTAGATGTGTCAATCCTTATGAGGAAATCGGACATATCAATATGTCCTATCTTTGATCCTTGATTTCATCAACTGAAGAGGTCACCTATGAAGGTGGAATAGAATTCTAGTATTTATCATATTTATACTTTTTCCTTCTCTTGTTGACCGGAGAGACTGGCTCTTCTGACATAGCAAATGAATCTTTAGATGATGAAGCTACAATATGAAAATTTTAGAAAGTAAGCACATCTTCATGAGACACCAACGAATCCATAAGACACTTTTTAGACCTTTGACCTTGCAGATCTGGAAGGGTATGGGTGTAGGATATAAACATAAGGATTTTAAGCAATGGAAACTGGTGAAAAATGAACGAAATCAGCTTTTAAACTGAGGGAAAAGATGAATTTCGGGGTTTTATTCTGATTTTTTGCAGGTCAAAATGAGGAACTTTCATGCGCAAATGCATATATATACAATTGAAGACCTTTCTTACTTGTAATTGGGGTTTGGAAATAAAAATCCTATACAAATCTGAAGAAGATATACAAAAACATGGAGACAAACAAGAAGACCAAAACAAAACTAAAACAAGACACATATATACAAAACCCCAGGTGTTTTAAGCAAAGGAAGAAAGCGTCATAAAACATTTTTCAAAAAATGAAGAGCAAATGCAAAAGAAAAACAACACACCTCTCTTGAAATACCAAAAATACAATTAAAACCTGCCTTGAATGAAGATGTTTTGCACTAACTTGAAGAAAATCCACAAAATCGCTGCTTTGAATCTAGGAAAAGATCTTCAAATCATGGCTATATAGGCGTCTAGGGTCAGCAAAAATGGATCAAATCTCTTCTCCCATCAATGCATTCCTCAGTCTTGAAGAACTTATTGACAAATGTCAAAGATTGAAACCAAAACCCTTCATTTCAGCAAGCTCAAAGACCCATTCAACATACCAAAATCGGGGTTCGTGATTGCATTTGCAAGTCGACTTGCGTTCTTTGACAAAAAAATGACTATAAGCTAAATCTTGGTTTGTGTTCAGCAATGCAAGCACAAAACATCTTCAACAATGCCCTAAATACCCGACGTCACACTTCTCACCATCATTTGCAAGCAAGAGATGTTTTGAACTCAGCCTTCCAGATCATCAGGCTTTGTATTTGCATTAGCAAGAATGGACAAACTTTAGTATGAAGATAAAATGTAGTTAGGTTTTGCCGCGTTGCAAGTATTTGAAAGTCTTTAAGTTATAAAGAATGTTTGTGGTTGACCTTTAAAAGCCCGACTACAACAAGAAACCTTTAAAACATACTTGCAATGCACTCATAAAATGGTAACTTAAAGGAAAGAACCGCGTTTTTGGTAACATGTTACAAGACTTGGTTTAAAACAAACAAAATAACATGTAGTCGGGCTTTAAAAGCTGTACTACATATAATAAGTTCATAAAAAACATTAACTTATCTTTCCAAATCGAGTTTCGTAACTCATATTGCAAGTGCTTGGACGTTTTGGAGTTAAAAATAAAGAAAACATATGCAGTCAGGCTTTAAAAGCCTGATTGCATATGTTAATGCCTTTATAAAAATGTCCCTCCTTCATGATGCCTTCAAGTCGGGGTTCGCACTTTAGACTGCAAGTTACAAGCATTTTTTAAAAGACGAGAACTTTTAATTGGGCTTTAAAAGTCCGATCGCAAGTATTTAAAACAAAGATTTACAAAAACAACTTGCAACTGTGATTTAAAAGCCTGATTACAAGTACCTTCAACCTTCATTTTCTCTTGAAATATAGCAAGTATCTAAGACTGCAATAGCTCAAAATGGCCAAAATTCGAAAAGCAAAAGACCTAGGACACAGAGAAACAAAAACAATCAATCTAAACAAGAAAAATCAAACAAAGACTTGAGATTTTAAAAAATCGAGCAGTTGCAATCAGGAAGGGAAAACCCGAAATTGCAAGAAAGACAAAAAAACTTGACGAAAACCTTTGAAAATGACATCTATAAGACGAGAAACTTTGGCCAATTCAGAGTATAACCAATTGCCTACGAATAATGCCTTTAGAATGCCTACCTTAGAGAGTTAAACTACGAATCTATGAAAAATTGCGTAGGGTTGCCCAAATTTTGCAAATACAAAATTGTAGACAACAGGAAGTACGGCGTAAAAATAGTACAAGGTATATTTGACACTCCTTCAGGGAAAACTATTGAATCAATTTTCCATAATAAACTGCTTAAGTGTGAAGTCTGGAAGGAGTTCTTTGTATACTCAAAGAGGTTTGAGGATGATAACAAAAATTCAGTTTTTTTAAACTCTTTGCATTATAATGAGGTAGTAGCCATTTCACTTAAGGAACATGCTTCTAGTTTGTTGCTACATGAAGGTACTCAGAATTTGGGTGCTAAAAATGAGACCGGTGATGTAGATTCATCTCATGATGAGTCTTATTTTTCAAATTTGACCTTGGAAGATAAATCAAAAAATCCATTGGTTGGTAATAGGTCCCAGGATCGGGTTTTGTATGGACATGCAACTACCTCGGAAGAAGCGTGGGAAGATACTATCATATTAGCAACTTCTACCTTATTAGTCAAGCCATCCATTGAGGAGCTTAGCAGTAGTGTATGGGATGTTAATGTGTGCACTGATGATAGCACACATGTTGTTGATCATGAGGTGAGGGTTGTGAATACAACCTCATATCACATTGCAAACTTTGATTCAGAGAACTTGCATGGGAGTCATGAATTTTAGAGACATCATTATGTTGGGCAACTTAAGGTCAATGATAGCATGATTGCCACAACCATTGAGCATTTTGATGTTGCTCGTTAGATGTTGGTACCTATGGTTGTAGCACTCCTATGATAGATGAGCATTGTGATCGTGGTCTTTCCCTTACTAAATTTCATACACTTCGACAAGCCCTTCGAATAATGAAACAAATTATTGACACTTATTGGCTGACAAAGACTATCTTCTCGAGTGGGATTGCACTTGCTACGATGCCCTAAGGGGAAAGGAAGAGGAGGTAGATGAGCTCACCCATGAGCTGGAGGTGACTATGGATTCATTGAAGGGTGCCCAGTTGGCCCTTCAGGAGGCACAATCATGTCTGAAGGAGCTTACCGTAGGGTTGAGTTTGGTATAGTCTTCACTAGCTACAGATACAGTTTAGTCTCCTACTGTGGTGGCAATTGGTGATGATCTTATATCCACGGGTTATGGTTGTGAGCGGGTGGAGGATTTGACTACACCTATCATAGCTATAGGTGTAGTTGATACAGATGGGATTAGTGCATCTGTTGAGAGCAGCGAAGAACCACATCTTGCAGCAGGTTCTCCTATGGTTACATAATACATCCATTGCAGGTGTTTTTGTTGATGAGTCAGATTACAGAGGTTATATTCTAAACTATGACAATCAACGCTTGACCAAGGTGGGAGCTTTTTATCGTGATTACATAGGGAGTACTCATCACTACTTTTCTGATCCACACATAGAGGATTTGATGATGCATCGGTGTGGATTGGCTCCTAGGTTGTATCGTCCTTTGTGGGATGCGTATTCGCCATCTGCTATAGATGGGATCAGTGGCTGCAAGTTGGATCACTTGCAGAGTTAGTACATCCATGGGAGCCTAGTAGAGGATGGAGATAGTTGTGGTGTTGCAAACACCTTCTGTGATTCGTATCGCGACATAGCAGATGGAGGTGAGCTCAGTGTGCTTTGGGACCCGAGTGACGACAAGGCTAACACTGCAGTTTGGGCGGGTCTCATTGATTGGCTTCACCACTTTGGGAACGGTGAATTTGAGTTCAGAGTTGAACAGTAGAAGTCTGGGGATGTTTATTGACAGGCTTCTATTAAGAGTTTGGGATCCTTCTAGTGCATTGGGATTTCAGACAAAGATCGCTGAGGAGATTTCAGGAGTTTACATAGTGAGGACTGCCTATAGTTTTCCCTTCGATCCCCTTGTGCATGACCCCTTTCAAGTGCATAGTTTAGTTGCACATGGGTTGGATAGTGTGTATGACAACTCACTTTGCGCTATTTTGTGAAACAAGCTATGTCAGCCTTCTGAGTTGCTTCCCTATGAGATATTCGCTCCTGTGACATCTATAGGCAAATTCGATTTAGTTTGGCAGGTTCTATCAGTTGTACTAGTAATGATGTTACAGGAGCTAGTTGGTATCAGCAAGGACATTACATAGTTCTACCCTTGGGATCCGGGTGGACTAGTGTGTTATTTGTTTTTGAGATTGCTTGGGGACAAGCAATTTCAGGGAGGGCATGCAGTAATGTCCCCATTTTCGTGAGTATCAACTTTAAGATGATTAGCCTATTTTATGACCCTTGTAGGCTAATGGAGTTGTTCAAAGGGTCCAGTGTGGGCATCACAAAGCTTTTTAGATGGTAGTTGTTAGCGTTTACGTCTCCAGATCTTTCTTATGTTCTAAGGCTAGATTATTCAAAGGTTTCTGGCGATGTTTTGAGGTACTTACTATTTATAGTAGGTCAATGCTTGTTTGAGAGGGATCCTTACTATTTTTAGTAAGGCAGTTGGATGCGTAGTGGGAACAATGGTTGACGTCCAAGTTCAGACGGGACGAAGAGATAATGAGTTATAAAGGAGATATTAAAGTTTATAATGGCATTAATGGTATTAATGATTGATGGTTATATTATCAAGTTATTATTTAACTTCATAAAATGACCTTTAAGTATGGGCCATTGTATATTATTAAAAGTTAGGCCTTTATCACGTTATAATGTATGGTTGACAACAAGAGCAATTATAAAAGTTATTTATAAAGTCATTTTAATGAAAGGGGCTAAATGAATTCAAGTTATGTGCCTTTAAATAACATTTATTAAAGGAGGCCAATTCTATAAATGTATTCCTAAGTCAATGTGAGCATATGGAAAAATGGAAATGCATTTAATGAATTAAAATTAAAAGCAAGTGTTTTGGCGTGAGAATATAAAGGACAAAAAAGAAAAGTTGAATTATTATGCATATGAGGAATTGATGATTTCGCTTGTTGCTTGGAGAACTCTCTAGATTTTGCCAACGGTTTCAGCATTGCTGAAGAATTGGGAATTCTTCACAATTTCAGCACTTTGAATTGGTGAAATACCTAGTGAATTGTGCAATGGCGATGGCTTTATTCAGAGGCCGTGATTGGGCTTAAATGGTGAAGAAATTGGTTTTTGATTTCATAGTTTATTACAGAGATTGATTGCACAGGTTGAAAACTCTTCAATTAATATAAATCCCAGCCTTCTAAGTCAGTGTTTGGAGTCATTAAGGCAGCTGCAGGGAATAAAGGAGCCACGTGAGTCACAGCACGTTAGTGCTAAAGGAGACGCGTTTTGGGGTTTTTATGCTACGTAGGCTCAATAAATGTTGGACGCCCACCTATAGGAGATTATTACATGCAGTTTGGAGGGGTTTCCAGGCAATCACCGGGAGCTGCGATTAGTTTCCAGGTTTTTCTTCAGTTGCATTTTAATTTCCAGAATTTAGTAAATTTTTCTCCATGCATTGTATATACCTGTAAATCAATAAGAAGTCATCACATTGGACAATTGTTTTGGAATTACTTTAATGCAAAGTTATAATCTTGCCTGGCAACACTTTATAAAAATTCTAGGAATTGCATATAAATTTCAAAAATCAGTCATATATATCGATTTGCATAGAAAATTAGTGGTCTGGCAGAGTTAGGACCTGCAGGGGTTCTTACATGCCCCTACCAAAATATTTCAACAAACTTACAATTTTTTTGATTTCCTACTCTTAGACAATCTATCAAACAATTCATGGAACATTGAACAAATCAATATTTCAAAATTTAGTGTTTAGGAACACTTAACTATCGTTTATTATCATGGGTGTATTCACAATTATTTGCTGTCATTGAACAATTCATGGATATTTTAACAAATAGTGATCATGCATCAACCTTTCATAGTCAATTTCACAAACAATTGGTCAGCACAATCTCTGCTAGTATTTAATGCCAGAATTCAATAGCGGTAGCAATTGATATGTTACATTAAATAACCATGCATTAGACAACTAATATTGTATGCATCTTTCAGTTTAACATCATACATTTGGCAAATGCTAATATTCACATTAGAAAATCACCAAGCTCATAAGTAGCACCTTCAAAGGGTGATTATATAGTCAAAAAATTGTTGATTCCTCCTTTAAACATCAGTAAGTATTGTAGCAAGCGGTACTGGGACCTTCAAAATATAAAACTCTTCACTGTTTTAGCTCAAAAAATAGATTAAACAAATCTCATTTAATTTTTCCGATCAATCATGTATGATAGTTAATCAGTCGGACAGGTTTCATCCTTGAAACTGATTGCCAAAAGGGTTGTTGTCCATGGTTTGAAAAATGGAACAAATTCAATCTCTCCATTGAATTGGGGTTTTATAAAATGCCTAGAATGAGCTTTCTCTCCTCAAATCCTCCTTTTAAACATTTTTGGAATTCATTTCCCTCCAAAAGTAACTTTAACTATAATGCAACTTAATAAAATAATTAATTTATGAGCCATTTGATGCTTTGTTTGGATAATTTAATTTAGTTAATTAATTAATTATTCTTATTATATCGTAATTACCCTATGTGAATGAAAATAGGATAAGGGTCTCCATCAATCACCTACGCCTATGGAGGGGACATTATAGGTATCAACATAAAAGTTTACATGTCAAGTCTTCCAATATACTTGGGAAAAAAATATATTAATTTTTTTAGACCTTGGTTTTGTTTATTTTTGTTTATGTAAATGATTTTTACATGTAATATTTGAATTATTGACCTTTTTCAATCAATATCTCTTGACAATAGGCTGGACATCATGCCCAGGAAGATTATGGTGAAGAAGTCGGTGAGGTTATTAGAAAAGTATTGAAAGGGAGAATTTAGAATATTAGCATTCATGTATTAAAAGATATTTTGTTTTATCAATTCTAAACTTTTAAAATTAATAGATATATGTATATTAGTATTTTATTTTTAATAAATTTTATGGTTTCAAATTCTTCAATATTTTGATATTTCAAAGGAAGTTCTATGTTTCCTCCACCCTATTATTTAATTGATTCATTAAGCTATTATTAACACGTGGATCACATCTCAGTTATGGTATTTAGTAATTAAGATTAGTCATTAGCATATCAAGAAAAACTCACAATCATAGATCATACAGTATTTGTTCAATTCATAGAGTCATACAACAAAAGTTATTTCATGTGAAACAAGGCATTCCTTATACAAGACTGGTTACATTGATCTTTAATATAAGAACTACCAAGAATAAATATATAAAATATAAGAGATTATTGAAGACTCCAACAAACAAATTGCAGACTAGAACACAAATAGTGCTTGACTTTTACATTACCACCAAGAAGAGCAGAGTTATAATCAATTCTACAAGAACTGAGCACCATGGTTCTAGAACATTCACGATCAGGAGCCACATCGCTTATTATAGGAGCTATAACCAACACTAGCTTTTGCACCTGAAAGAACACTCAATAATTTAATGTTTCATTGTGAATCCAGTGAATGAAAGCACTCTTTGAAGCATGTGGTAATACTACTGTTAAAGGATTCAGACTTCCACATGGTTATAGCAGACCTTATGTGAGCCTATAGAATGTTTGGAGAAGTGGATTTGATGATAGAATCACACTGCCCAGACCACAGACCTACATCTATTGTTTAGTGCTATAGCTGAAGGTATCTTTGTTGATGCTGAGCTGCTCATTTGCTTCCAGATTTAAGGGACAGTCACTGTTGAAATTTATGTATACAAGTCTGCTGTAAAGAATTCCAGATCAATATCAGACTGATAATTTTTACATTACAGGGCAGAAAGTTATCTATTTGTGATCTGCTCTTTAGGAATTTAATGTGATTTTCGTCATTGTCGTGGTTTTCTATGTATTGACACATTTCTTAAATCTTTAGGCACAGTATCATCTTGCAGGTTAGACCTTACAAACAAACTAACAAAACCATCGGCACCCTGAGATTTCAGACGAGCGAGTTAATGTTCCTTATCAATTGATGTATGACAGTTTTTTGACATAATTCCTGAGTAATAAAGGAGGCAAAATGCAAAAAAATAAAATAAAATAGTAGCGAACAGGTGTGTTCATTGCATAATCAGGAGCATGGATAGTTAAATTGTCATTATTAGAATTGTTCCACCACATGGCAAAGCCCTTGCGACACAAGAGGATAATCTTTAGCTAGGTGATCGACAGAGAAGCACCGATGACATCTAAAGGGGAGGCCCTCATAATCAAGAAGTTGACTCTAAGGCCTTCTCCCAACCATCAAAACCACATCTCCATCAAGGGGGCTTGGAGATGTCGATATCCACTAAAATGTGCAAAAATGTGGAGTACCGCATGAATGAAGTAGAATCATCAACTTTCATGAAGCGACTAACAAATTTACCAATGGCTTCACAACATGAAGGCTCTCAAAATCATAGGAGGTTCAGAAGGTTTGGAAGTCTAACCCGCACTGAATGCACATTTTAGTGGTTCAATAAGAGGATTAAAGGAGGTTGACCAAGACTTATTAGAGAGAGTGCTCCCTTAAGCCCACAACTTACCTAGCCAACGCCAAATGTATGTTCTTATACGAGGAAAATAAGGAAATGGAAAAACCTTTAGTGCATTGAGAAGAGCTTAATCTTACCTGCCACAAGAGCCCTTCATGAATCCAACACCCATTTGTGAAGTTAAGGAAGAGAAGGCCATAGGTTGGTGAATCTACACACCAAATCCTTGTGTTGGTAGAGATCCTCATTTTCCACATCTTGGCTACAAACCACCACCGATGATGATTTGGCACAAAGAAGAGGATGATATTTCTTCCTCAAGGGACGAGAAACAACAAAACCAACAACTCTAAGCAAAGTCACATCCACTAACAATAGAAGTTTGCACCAGAGGGGAGGCACTAGTAGTAACCCTACTATGACTAGCAACAAGAGTAGAAGGTGCAACAACAATAGCAATAGATCGTCCATCGGTAACATCTATAAAAGAACTTTTGACTACACCGAAAATAGGAACTACATCAACTGTAAATGAAACAAAGTTGAATGATGTAGTAGTAGACGTAATAACAAGAACACCCACAATGGACAAATCTTCAATAGAAGATGAAATAGAGCCAAATGACGTACAAGCAATAGATGCATAAGAACCAATGATACTTGTGACATGTGGAAAATGATTGGGGGTAGGGGAGGGAGGGCCCATTTTACTATTATTTAAAATGTTAAATTTTAAGATCTTGTATGTTTGTTTCATCATAAGATTTATCTTCTACTTTTGATTTAGATAATTTTCTACTCACCTTTTATCATTCCAAAATTAGGGAGTCGCCAGCTAGGAGTTCGAAAGTTGAACAAGTCCGTTTGGATTGACCTCAAACAAACATCAATCAAATACCATTGTCATAAGGGACTCACAGAGGTAGGTAGGGCTCATTGGCCCTAGCTATCAATAGTGGGGGAGATCTGTGGCTTATTGGGATTGGCTTAGGGAGAACACCGGTGACATGCTTGACACATTTTAGGCGTTGGGTCGGGCTTCCCGCTACAGTCATAGTTCCCTATCCCCATTGATCGGGCGAGGTCAAAATGGAAAACAAAAGAGATCAACGGAGTAAAGTGAGACGTTCGTTCCATCCGCAATTGGTACAATTGTAGGGCAAGATAACCCAACTATAAACTATTCCCTCATAAAAAGTAATAATTATCATGGTAGGTCCATATTTCAAGGTGTCATAATATTTAGACTTAATGTCTTGACTTTAGACATGAATAGTTTGTAAATAATTTGGCACTCTTAGTGTTGTATTGATCATTTTCCAAGCCATGTGTATATGTAGGGGTAAGTAAGCATTGAAAGGAAGTTGAGTGCAGAATAATGCCTCCAACGCCAATCAAACAAGAGAGTGAATGCAAAAACATATTTTTCAAACCCTTAAACAATAATTGATGAGATGGACATATAGATTTTTATGTAAATAAATAAAACCATAACACATATTTATGTAGGAAAACCCTTTTTGGAAGAAACACACTCTGAAACAGAGAGCTCAATTGTATTACAATAATAAAGAGTTACAATACAAAGTACATATCCGATGTTATTCAAGAATAGTTGCAACATTAAAGAACATTGGAGTAATTCTGGTATTGTACCATCTCAAAAAATAATCGACTAGTCTACTCAAATCAACTAAGGCACCCACTTATTTATAGAGTTCACCTATGAACAATGGGGACGCATGGTTTCCATAATTTGATTCCCACGCCAAAGTAATCAAGTGGTGTTCAAAATAGCATTTTGTCATTCCCATGACACGTTGAAAATAGAAATTTCCAAACCACCTTCACTTGTCTCTTCCGTAACAATCATCTTTCCATATGCAATACACCCACTACCTAGAAACTGCCAAAGTCATAATTAGGTGTATCCTATGCACAAAGATACACATTGAAAAGAACTCAACAATAAATATTAGTTGCTCAACATTAACTACTCATGACTTTTTAGTCCCAACATAGCACATTTCTGAACTTGACAATGTAAAATTAACATGTTAAGATACATGTCGCCAAAGTGTGCCTCCTAGGAATATTACAAATCTGTTTGCCCAAAATGGGCGCTTAGGTGACAAGTGGCACAAATTCACGTTCCTTATCACACAAGTAGGAAGGCAACTCACAAAGTGATATGACAACATAGTAAGTTTTTTATTATAATCAACAACCTAACAAGGTGGTTGACCCTTACACAACCATAGCCCGAAAGAGTCAAAGAGAACAACACTTAGACAAGGGTGTTGGCTTTTACATGCCATCAACGACTTATTCACAACACAAACATAACAGGTGTTGTCAAAACAAAATACAAAAAAATTAACGGTACACTAACACAAAGGCTAGTAGCCCTCCTCAAGGGTGGGAGGGTTGCTCACTCACCTCTTATGGAGGAGAGTGCGAGTTTAAAATATTGTTTTTCCTACATTGTCAGACAATTGTCTAGCCAATGTTGTCTTGAGGATCCCCACCACCACGGGAGCAACTAATGAAACTCCATTTGGACTGCTATCAATGCAGAGGCTAGAGTGTTGAGAAAGTTGTATAGTGGCAGCTAAAGCTTGGAGTAGAGCAGGAGCCGAAGCAGAAAGTGAAGAATGGTCCACGTGGCCAGAGGGGGTCGCATCAGTTGGAGTAGGAGTGGTATTCTCATGGTTTGCAGTGTATCACCAAAATTTTCTGCAGGAGCATGACTCAGATTTGCAATAGGAGCATCATCCAGATTTGCAGTCAGAGCTTCCTCCTCATTATCAGCCAATGAGGAGTCATTAGAGGTAGAATCAGAGAGAATTTGAAGCTCGAATGGTCAAATTATCATTATTTGCATCCTTCCACTGCGACGTTCCCTTTTCAAATAAGGATTTAATAACTAATAATATTTAAAAAGTCCTTCAAAACATGGAGCAGCAGTAGCAGCAGGCGGTGAAAATTTGCACTTTAAAGCTTGGAGTAGAGCAGGAGCTGAAGCAGAAAGCGAAGAATGGTCCACATGGCCAGAGGGGGTCGCATCAGTTGGAGTAGGAGTGGTATTCTCATGGTTTGCAGTAAGGGTATCACCAAAATTTGCTGCAGGAGCATGACTCAGATTTGCAATATGAGCATCACCCAGATTTGCAGTCAGAGCTTCCTCATTGTCAGCCAATGAGGAGTCATTAGAGGTAGAATCAGAGAGAATTTGAAGCTCGAATGGTCAAATTATCATTATTTGCATCCTTCCACTGCGACGTCCCCTTTTCAAATAAGGATTTAATAACTAATAATATTTAAAAAGTCCTTCAAAACATGGAGCAGCAGTAGCAGCAAGCGGCAAAAATTCGCACTTCAACCGTCGTGCATACAAGGGATTTTCAGGCAAAGTATCTACCCATCATGTTCGTGCATTGAACGATTCACAGGCAAAGGGTACTGGGACAAATCAGGTTGCACTTGGTAATTTGGGTGGCAGCAATGTTAAACCCATCATCAAACCTTATGGTGTGGAGCCCTCTCTGCATCAGCAGGTGGCGAAAACTCGCACCTCTACTAACGTGCACGCAAGGGATTTGCAGGCAAAGGATCTGCAGCTACATGTTCGTACATTGGTCGATTCATAGGCAAAGGATATTAGGCCAGATAAGGTTGCACTTAGTAATTCGGGCTGCAGCAATGATAAACATATCATCAAATCTTCTGGTGTGGAACCCTCTTTGGTTAACACAACTAGGGTTAAGTGGGCAGACATCCTGTTTGATGATGATGTCTTAGCCAATTCAAAAATCATAGGCCATACTCCTCAATGTGTTCTTAAGAATGGCAAATGGAAAGATTGCGCCTTTCATAATCAGCCTTCTTCTCAATATTTCCATAGCTTCCACCGGTCGATCACATATTCTTCGCATTGGATGCCAAAACCTTCTAGGGCTTCAATTTTTCAAGGTATTTTAGGGCCACTGCCTGCTAAACATCAGCCATTGTACAACCCTTTATTCAGGCGTCGCCCTAAATTGGTCAAACCTCCCTTTCCTCCTCTGCCCTTTGATATCTGCGATGGCACTCCTCTTTCTCCAGTGCGCTCTCCAACCAGTCCTCCATACCGAAGCCCTATTTTCTCTGATCCTTCTTCCCCTGTTCCGTCTTTTGTTATTTGGCCAAACTCCACTCCAATCTGCACCGCCAAATCTGTGCTTAAACTTCGATCTCCCTTCAAACCAAATTCAGAGCAAATTCCTCCCTTTTTTGAGGTTCCAGTGCAGAATCAGGATTTGGAGCTGTCGGACCGCCATCATGTTGTTACTACGTGATCGCATCCCTCTCCAGAACCTCGGGTTACTTTGCCTTCTCACATGATCCAACCCAAGGTGAACTACCTTCGTTCTTCAACTATTATTGGTAAGCTTCATTCTCCTCTTCCCTTTCAGTCACTACTTTCGTGGGCTCGTAGTGCCTGGGCGGGTCTCAAAGAACTCTTTCTCTATGAAAAAGGATCTATGTTTTTTGTAGCAATTTTTGATTCGCCGTAGGCTAGGGTTGATGTTCACAAATTTAAAGGGTGGTTCTGCCATGGCGTTGGCATCATTACTTATGCTTGGGTTTTGCATTTTGATGTCAAGTCTACCCACCCTTTGTTTATGCCCTACTGGGTAACTCCTCCCAATCTCCCTCTTGAGTACAGAGATCCCTCATTGGTGGAAATTTTTGCTAACAAACTAGGTATCTTTGTTAAGCATGATTTTTCTCCGTTTATCCATCCCCATCTTCATGTTCGGGTTTGCCTCCTCCTCAATTAGATCAAGCCAATTCATTCTCATCTTTCTATTTGTTCTAAATTTGGGACTTGGATTCAGTCGGTCAGTATCCAGGATTCCTCCCTTATTCTTGTTGTGGATGCCTCACTTGGCCATCTCACTTGTAAATGTCAAGGTTCGTCCGAGGATTCCATGGTGATATGCTCAAATTTAGCCTCGGACTTTCGTTCTTGTCTCTTCTTTCTCTTGCGGTCTTCCTCTGCTAATCATTCTCTTCAGGTTTCTGAATCTACTCGAGCTACTCTGCATTCAAAGTCATCCCTCTCACCCCTCCTGGTCTATAAGTTGTCATTCGGCTCTTCTGTCATTTCTAGGCCCTTCACGCAAGTTCATTTTTCCTTGCCCTCTCTCTCGCATTTTATGCCTGATCCTCTTCTCATCTCCTTTGACTCTAGTGCTATTCCGTTTTTTCTCATTTCTTTGATTTTTTCTTTTGGGCCCCCTTTACTCTTCTCAGGCCCCCCTATTCTGAACTTTTCTCCTTTTGTGAACTTCGGTTCCTTAGGTCCACCCTTTTCTTTTCCTCTTTGCCCGATCTTCCCCGCCTTCCTGTTTTAACTTTCCTCGCCCCTGCCCCTCTCTGGGTTGATCGGCCCCTGTGTCTTCCCCGCCCTTGTCCCCTCCAATTCTGAAGATTGTATTATTCAGACCCTTATCTTCAATAGCCAACCTTTCACTCTGGTTCCTCATCCCCAGTTACAGCACCCGGTGCCTGAGCACATTCTTCAACTCATGTGTGATAATATCTTAATTTTAGTTTCCTGACAAATCTATGAGGAAGTGGTTGTTGAGGTTGCAGTTGAACCCTTTGTTTCTCCTCCCACATCAGTTATGACATCTGAGGATATACCTTTGAATCATGGTGTGAAGGGTTTTGACTTCTCTCAAACTCTGTCAATTTCTCAAACCCCTAGTGTCCTATCTCCCCTCCAGCAAGACTTTGAGATTAAAACTCCAAAGAGGAGAGGTAGAAAGCCCTTAGGGGCCAAAACTAAGATTGAAATTGAAGCTGGTCTCTAGTCCACAATTCTTGATAAATTTTCCCCTATTATCAGAACAAGGAGGAGCACGGTTCACTCCCCACCTCCCTTATGAAGATTTTGTCTTGGAATGTCAGGGGCTTAAATGCCCTTGACAAAAGGAGTAGGGTCAGAAATTTTGTTGATTCCTCTCATGCAGATATCTTTCTTATTCAAGAATCCAAGTTGTATCAAACTTCTTTTGACAAGACCCTTGCTAAGTGGTCTTGCTGGGAGTCCTTTTCTGTTCCCTCTTCTGGTGCCTCTGGGCGTCTTATTACTTTATGGAATTCTAAATCTGTTAAGGGTGAGTCTTTATTATTAGATTCTAACTAGCAGATGATGAAGTTTTCATGGTTTGATTTCAAGTTCTTGCTGTTCAATGTGTATGGCCCTTGTTTCCCTCAGGATAAAATGGAACTTTGGGATGCTTTAACTACCCAGATTTCTCATCTCAAAGATCTTCCAGTGATTCTAGGGGGTGATTTTAATGTCATTACTTCTGATCTTGAAAAATGTGGTGGTAATCCTACGGCTTCACGTGTTATTGATGATTTCAATTTTTTCATATCTAATAATGCTCTATCTGATATTTTTTCCAGACAATGGTTATTTTACTTGGTCGAATCATAGATCAACTTCCCCGATCTTTGTCAGATTAGATAGATTTCTTCTCTCCTATGACTTTAAATTGCTAGATCTTACTTTGACTTCTCAGATTCTCTCTTCCCCAGTATCAGATCATTTCCCTTTGCCTCTTACACTCTTCTCATGTCCCAAAAGACAAATCTTCCTTTAAATTTGAGAGTATGTGGTTTACTCATCCTCACTTTTCTTCTCTCCTTCGTCAATGGTGAGTTTCTGCACCTTTCACTAAGGGGAATAGAATGTTTCAATTCCATAGAAAATTGATCTTTGTTAGAAATAAGATTATGGTCTGGAACATAGAAGTTTTTAAGAATGTCTTTGAAGAAAATAGCAGGGTGGAAAGTGAATTGGCCATATTATCGGAGCACATAGCCAAATTTGGGTTAGATGTCGCTTCCGATGTTAAATAGAAAGATCTTCAGGCCTATTGGGATATCCTGTGTACTAGAGCAGAAATGTATTGGAGACAAAAATCTCGAGAATTATCGTTGAAAGAGGGAGATAAGAATACTAAATTCTTTCATGCATCTGCTAAAATTAAGAAAGCTTCCTCTTCCATTTTCACCATTAAGCATGTTGTATCTGGCTCTCTTTTGTCTTCTCAACAACAAATCGTTGATGAAGGAGTCTCATTTTTCACTAACCTTCTTGCTCCCCCCATTCCACCAGTAGAAGATTTACCTGCTACAGACATTCTTCTGCAAGCTATTCCTCCCTTGATCTCTGACACCGATAATGAGTCTCTTATGAAACCTTTTAGTCTTGAGGAACTTTACTCTGTTGTTTTCTCTATGGCACCAGATAAATTGCCTAGTCCTGATGGTTTTACTATTCTTTTCTACCAAAAGTGTTGGGATGTTATCAATTTTGATCTCCTCCTTGTTTTAGAAGAATCCCGTTCGAAAGGCTTCATTCTGAAAAATTTCAATACTACTAATCTCATCCTGATTCCTAAGTCTAAGACGCCCCAGACATTTGTAGATTTTCGGCCTATTTCTCTCTGCAATGTAATTTATAAGATCATTACTCAAGCTATTTATTTAAGGCTCAAACTTCTGATCCCTAAGATTACCTCAATTCAACAGGGCAGCTTTATCCCAGGTAGAGAAACTTTTGATGGTGCGATAGTTTCTCTAGAAGTTCTTCATTCTACAGAGTCTCATCAAATTCCATCTTTTGTTGCTAAGTTAGATATGATGAAAGCCTATGATAAAGTACGATGGTCCTTCCTTTTCAAAGTCCTCAGAAAGTTTGGCTTCTCTTATCCCTGGTGTAAATGGATTAAAAATTGCCTATCCGGAGCTTCCTTTTCTGTTATAATTAATGGTTCCTCTTCAGGGTTTTTACGTGCTTCGTAGGGTGTTCGCCAAGGGGATCCTTTATCTCCCTTCTTATTTGTTGCTATGGCGGAAGCTTTGAGTCGTACTATTCAAAAACACATTCTTCTTTCGGACTGGAAAAGTGTTCACATTCCTAATTCAGACTTAACTATTTCCCACAACCTTTTTGCTGATGATACTTTGTTGTTTGGTAGATCTACCATTCAGGAGGCGAAGTGTATCAAAAACGTTCTCAACCTTTATTATGTTGGGTCTGGCCAAATAATTAACCCTTCTAAGTTGAAACTCTATGTTTTTTACCCCTCTCCACATCCAATAGCAAATTGTGGCCATCCTTGGCTTCTCTTTGGACACCTTGCCCTCCACTTATCTTGGGATTTTGTTTTTCCTAGGTCAAGTCAAACTTTCCTTTTGGGATTCTGTCATTTCTCGCCTTAAGAACAGGATTGCCGCTTGGAAAGCTCGATGGTTATCTTTGTCTGGTAGGATTCTTTTAATCAAAACAGTTCTTTCAGTCATCCCTAACTATTACATTCCAGTCCTCCATGCTCCCAAATCTGTTATTACCCAGATTGAAAAGATTATTCGCACTTTTCTTTGGTTAGATAATATGACTAATGAGAAAAAGGTTCCTCTTGTCTCCTTACAGACACTCTCCTTGGATAAATCGGAAGGGGGTGCTGGGCTTCATGACATAGCAGCCAGAAATAAAGCTTTTGGAGGTAAGTTGATTTGGAACATGTACTTTAAACCCCATTCCCTTTGGTGTAAGATTATGCAAGCTAAGTATTTATATTCCCCTAACTCGTGCAGAATTTTCTCCATTTCTATTCCTCCCTTAGGTTCCCCCACATGGAATTTTATGATTTCATCAAGGGATGTGGTAACTAAATTCCTATCTTGGCAAGTCCTCTGTGGGGATCAGGTATCTTTTTGGACAGACTCATGGAATGGCTTCCCCCCTTTGTCTTCTATTAACTCTCTTGCTGAGGTAATGAATACCTTCACCCAATGTTGGGGTGACAAGTTGGTGGACTATGTAGATCATGTTGATATCTTCTCCCGTAAGGCAGTTTGGAAAGATCCCTCATCCCTTCCAATTTCCCTTGATCATGCTAGGATTTTTAACTCTATCCTTTCCACTAGAGTAGTTTTTCTTTCCAATTCCTTTGATAGACTGATTTGGTGTCCTGCTAGGGATGGTAAGTACTCAGTAAAGGAAGGATATAATGCTATTCGAACTATGAATAGTCAGCTCAACTCTCATCGGGCATTTCTTTTATGCTGGAATAAGGCTATATTACTTAAAGCAGAGGCCTTTTCTTTGCTTGCTATTCAAAAGAAGATTCGGACTAGTGATAGATTGTCTAGATTGTGAATTGCTACCCCCTTCAATTGTATCTTGTGTGGGGAAAGTGTTGAATTTGTGGATCATTTGTTTATTTTGTGCACCTTTGCATCTCAGTGTTGGGCTTTTGTTATGAATAAGATGTATGTGGCTTTCCCATTACCCTCCTCTTTATGGGATCTTTTCCAATCTTGGCCGATGTTGTGCTCTCAATCCCTTTTTGCCTGTTTATGGTTTATTATCCCATCCACTGTCATCTAGTCGATCTGGTGGGAGTGAAATAAAAGGATCTTTCGTAACTCAGTTTTTGATCTCTCTTCTGTCTTTTCTACCATTGAGAGGCATATTTCAGAACAGGTTAATAATATTGTCACTTCCCATTTTAACCCAAATGTTGTCTTCTCCTCTTGGGATAGCCAAATACTATCTTCTTGGAAATCCCTTTCCCTCGCTTCTTCCCATGTCTTTCCTCGTATTAGGAAAGTTCCCATTGACAGGTCTTTGATCAAGTGGCAGCCCCCTCAATCCCCTTTCATCAAATTAATTTTTGATGGTTTCTCTCATGGTAACCCTGGTGTTGCAGGAATTGGAGCTTGTTTGAGAAACCATTTTGGGCAAGTGTTAGCTTTGAAGGCTTCCCCCATCTCTGATAATACTAATAATATGGTAGAGGCTGTCACACTCTTAGAAGGTCTAGTGCTTGCTAAGAAACTCTCAATTTTATACCTTCACATTGAAGGTGATTCCTCTGTTATCATTAATGCTTGTGTTAAAAAGTGTATTGACAATTGGCAACTCAAATATGTAATGCAACAAATCTGGTCCTTCATTGACTCCTTTCATAAATTTTCTATCTCGCATACCCTTAGGGAAGGTAATGCTCTCGCGGACTGCTTAGCAAATATGGGAGGTGACAAAATCCATCTTAATACCCTTTCTTCTGATTGCCCAATTGTTAGTTTCCCCCCCCTTCTCTCAACTATTCATAATGAACTTTGTTAAAGCAGGATATATTAGGTTGTGTCGGATTTGGTGATCAGGCCTTGCTCTAATCTCTATAACCCGTTTTCTTTATGCTTGGTCTTTTTGCTTCTTTTTCCTACCAAGTTGTTCAGGCATACGTACCGACGATGTTCGATATTGCTTCATCGATAGATTCTACCAAGTTGTTTAAGTATTCTTACCGTTGAAGGTCGGTTTTGTTTTCACCGACGGGTTTTCAGCATGATTACCGAGGGTGTTCAGTGCTGCTTCACCAACGGTTCTTGGTGGTGGTCTATCAACGGATTTCGATGTTGCCTTACCAACAGGGATGTTCTCTGTCGGCGTTCGGTGACAAAATCCATCTTGACACCCTTTCTTCTGATTGCCCAACTGATAGTTTCCCCCCCTTCTCTCAACTATTCATAATGAACTATGTTAAAGTGGATATATTAGGTTGTGTCAAATTTGGTGATCAGGTCTTGTTCTATTCTCTGTAACCCGTTTTCTTTATGCTTGGTCTTTTGGCTTCTTATTCCTACCAAGTTGTGTAGGCATGCGTACCGACGGTGTTCAATATTGCTTCACCGTCATATTCTACCAAGTTGTTTAAGCATACTTACCGTCGGAGGTCGGTTTTGTTTTCACCAATAGGTTTTTGGCATGATTACTGAGGGTGTTCGATGCTGCTTCACCGACGATTCTCAATGGTGGTCTATCAACGGATTTTGATGTTGCCTTACCGACAGGCATGTTCTCTGTCGATGCTCGACGATGATTTACCAATAGACTTATGTGATGATTTAAGGATGGATTTCGATGATGATTTACTGTCAGCTTTTGATGTTGATTTACCGATGGACTTCGGTGATGACTTACCAACGGATTTTGGTGATGAGTTACTGATGAATTTCGGTGATAATTTACCGACAGACTCTGTGATGATTTATTGACAGATTTTGGTGATGATTTACCGACAGATTTCGGTCAAGTCACTGATGGGTGGGGTTTGCTTCAGTTATGACTACTGATTAGACGTGTATCCGTACATTATGACACATGTAAGTCTGTGGCTTTTTTAGCATATTTTCTTTATGAAGTTTGGTGGTACTTTTTTTTTCTTGAAATGGGGTAGTGTTGGTTGTTATACTGCCATCCATCTACCCTACGTCATCTTGGGTTGCTGGGCTCGTGCGTAATCTCCGCTTCTTTCATTTTTGCATTACGTGATGTGATGGTTCGGGTCTTTTCCTTTCCTATGAGAGTTAAGTTGGTTTGTGGTACAATTATGTGGCAAGTTTCGGCTGCTGCTCTTGCGTTGGTCATTTACTTCTTGATAGTACTTTGGGATTTTGATGGGATCTCATATCTTGTGACTTAATTGCGCGTTATTATGAGGGTTTTCTTGGCTGTTCTTATATCCTGTGTTTTTGCGCTCATTTTTTGTTGTTGGGACTATCTTCATTTCTTATCTTACATTTCGTTTCTTCCCTCTTTATTGACTATTTTGGGGTGTTGTTTTTTTTGCCTTTGTCTTCTTCTGCTAATTGTAAGGCCAGGTTGTTACATTATCTTCCAAATGTCTGATCGACCGAGCTCGGTGGTGGGTATTAGGACTAGGATTGATGTATGTTCTTCCTGTTCTCATCTCCACATGGATTACTACCCCCGTAAATACATACTTTTCTTTGAGGTACAAGATTGGGAACAACCTTTTGTGGGTTGTGTTAAAGATGATATGCTAGCAATTATTATCGTCTGAGATCGTCCCCACATTCGTAGGGGTATTAAGAGGATCATTGGACATGACATCCTTTTCCCATTCGGTAAACGTATCATCTATCCATCTCAAATTCTGTTGGTTTTTTTGTCAAATGTTTGTGATTTGTTACAATCTCCTTTCCATTTGGGGCTAATTGCTTCTCAAAATTTGAAGCCTGAGTTTCTTGGGGTGAATAAACTTGCTAGGGCTCTGCAGAAATATGATTGGGGTGAATAAACTTGCTAGGGCTCTGCAGAAATATGATTTGTGGGGTGGTGTCGGTCTTATTGGTGGTCTTTTTCACCATCACTCGGCCCTTAACAACCATGGTGTCTATATAGTTCTTGAGAGCATCAAAAAAGGTCTCCAGCAACAGTCCTTCCGGCCTGTCAAAACAGCCCTTCATCAATTTAATCGCTCTCTCACTAAAGATTGTTTAACCACTGTGTTGGCTAAATATTTTGCAAGTCACTAAGACTACAACTTGCAAAACGTGTGTTTTAGGCAACAATATGTGAGATTGCTCTCTCCTCTCAACAATAGGGGAGGCTCCCTTCTTACCGCAGGTGGCTTCAAGTAGAACTGAACTGTAACACATACAGTTCACCTTGCAACAGTAATACCGGTGACTCAATGATTGACTTAAGAACAATCAAACGAGGCAGCAGTTGATTTATCTAAAGATGAAGTGATACAATGAGCTCAAACTCTCATGTCCTCACCTCGAATAAGCACTCTAACCTATTGTCCAATACTGAAGCTCAAAGTCTTCAGTCCTTGAAGTATATCAGTCACTAGTTTCTATAGTAACCCCGATTTCCTGAAGCTCAAAGTCTTTAGAAAACTTGGATTAAAACGCTCAAATGATATATGCAAGATAACTATTAATTTGAGAAAGGATTAACTAATGAGACATAAGAAAACATTCGTTAATTTTCAAAACCAACAACACAAAGTTTGCCAATTCTTGTTCCTTTATTCAAATGCTCAACTTCGCACAATGAAACTCAAAGTTTTCAGA
>MU224133.1:6966561-7004360 GCA_018584345.1 Thuja plicata | reverse complement strand
CTCTCACCGAAAGAACTCCAACAATCTTTTATTACTTGTTATCATGACTGCCCAAATACCCTTTATCAACAATCTAAATGAAAGTCATACATCTGGAATACTTTTCAACAACATCACTCTGCCTGTGCTGGTCTCCAAAACAGAAAAATCTGAAGGAAACAATGCTCCAAAACACAGCTCTATATGGGTGTCTTTGCAATCTAGTTTGAGTCAAACTCTATCTTTTCATTATTAATAAGTAATAACTCTGGAGACAAATGTCACAACATAAACACCTAATCCGTGATTTAGGGAGCAAAATCGATCACAAACTCTGTAGGAGTGAATCTGAAGATGACACCTCAATTGTTGAACAACTTCTCTACACTCTTCCTAGAGAGTTATCGCAGCAAATAGTGGAGGAAGGAAAACGTTTTTAATGAAAACGTGGATGCATATTTAATGAAAAATGACTCCATACAGTGTTGTGCTTTAACGGCATTGTTAAAACTCATTGCCTATGCATATTGTTTTAAAAAGAAAGCAACGCCCGATAACTAATAGTTATCAGCGGGTTTTAACAAAGGAAAAACATATGCATAAGCATATGTATTCGAAAGTATATGCCAACGTTTATGAACATTGCTACGGGCCTTATAAAATGCACGGGTTTGGTTTAGAATATATGCCAAACAATATGCAATAACATTTAGAATTTAACGCCATGTGATGTATTTTGTTTTGACAAGAGAAAAATGTGGGTTTATAAGAGACTTTTGACTTTATGCATCTAAACAAAGACATACGCCCGATGATTAATACAAGACGGGAGTCTAAAAAAAACATGCATAAGTTACACCCTAGTTGGTTTAATATTTTAAATGAAAGATATAATATACTTCCATTAAATATCGAACCTCCTATGTAGGGAAAACGATATGCCTTCATAATTTAAAATATAAACTTTAATGAAACGATAGCATATGGTTTTAGGACGTTTTTTTATTATTTTAAAAACAATGTGTTAATATTATAATAAAACTAATTATAATAACATTTGTTTTACAATATGTATTATAATTAGTTATTATTTTAATATTAACATTAATATTTGATATTATTATTATTATTATTATTTTAAAATAATAATAATACACTGTTTTTAATTTAAAAAAACATTAAATGGTAATTCGCAATGAACTATAAGATTTATAAATAAGACGATGTCGTTTTTTCATAAATCTTATCTTTATCTTCGTCATTTATAAATAAAGAATTTAATAATTTTATACGCGACTTCAAAATTTTAAGGTCTGATATGCAGGTTTAATGTAAAAACCCGCTACCATTAAAATTTTCAAGTAAAACTTCACAGAATGACGTGAATCTTTAGGATGAAGTTTTAAGTTCATCTCGCACATAAAATAAACTTTCACTATACGCGATTGACAAGAAAAAGCCCACTTTACTGGTGATTCCTCGAGGAAGCGCAGACTGCCTAAAAACCTAACTGACAAGACCTACTCGAAAGAAACCCAAAAGAGCTCAGAACTGAGCGGGAAGACGCCAACAAGAATGGCGGCAAAACAAAACGCAGAAAAGAGAAAAACAAATAAAGAAAATGACTTGATGTTTAGTCAGAAGTTAAAACAACCATAAATCATGGGATAACCGATTCCGTTGAAAAATACTATGTCGGAACATCGACACGCTCAGAGAAAAATGCATATCAACTTGAATAGGAAATGCGAAGGGTTGCCAAATTTTGGGGAATGCAAAATTAGGGACAACAGCTGGCTCTGACTGGGGAACATTCCTCGTTTGTTCTTCAAAACAATGAGTGCAGAATCCAGAATCTCCAAGTGCCTTTATCTACTCCATTGGGCTATAGAGTCAGGGGACCAAAGACACAAAAACAAAAAGGATGACGCGACCGACGCAAAGCACCTAATTGAAAGAAAGAAAACCTACCTAATTAAAACTAGCCGACTTTTGAACTTTTTTAGATGAAACCATTTACTGGTTCAGCAAAATAGCTACCTTTTTTCAGCAGCTTGCAGTACTTTGAATGTTCACATGCAACTTTGTTCAGATGGATCACGAACAACTGGAGCAATGATGTCAATGCTTGATGTAACACCGCTTGGAAGAGATGAACAAATTCACCTTCCTGGAATGAGTCATATGTACTGTCGCTCCGAAATGAGACAATGAATTCAAAATGCTTCTGTTGTACTGCAAATGTCTGTTTAGCCCCTTCCTCAATTGTAGCTTCATGTTCAAGCACAAGTGGAATATTTGCCTTTTCGTTGGCCTCCAACCAAGCCAGATGTCTTATGGGACATCCCCCTAATCGAACAAAGACTGAAACCTTCTTTCCAGCTACAACTTGAGTGATTGGTTCATCAACCCTTATCACATCAGGCTGATCAAAATGAGTTACCTCATTGCTTTCTTCTGCACCATTTTGGTTACAAATTTTTGACATAAGAGAATTGTCTTGAATATTTGAACAAAATTAACCTATGATGTCCATGATAAGATCCTCATCAAGTTCTAGAGTAAATCTTTCATGCTACACTCGTTCAAGTTCATGATCTTGAAATAAAGATGCACTATTGTGGGCTTGATTGAGACCTTCATGCATGTCCATCTTTTCATGTCTAATGACAAGATTGTTGTTATTCACTTGAGTATCAGAAATAAGAGTCGCCAGCTATGTCTTCTTCCTTTTCTTGGAATAGTATAGCAAGATCAATTTCCTCAGATTCAGGATGCTTTATTGTTGCCTTCACTGATGATGCCTCAATAGAAAGCTTCTTTGGTGATGAAACCAACTTTCGCTGATTCTTAACAGTAGAACTATGAGCAACATTTAGAAGAGGTTTTCTTTGTACATCTTCGTGAGGAATGAAGAACATAGACTGAGCTATTTGTTTTTTTAGAGCAAGCAACTCATTTGCCAATCTCTGCACCGTAGGATCCGTCCTTGTCATGGGAGAAAATGAATCAGGAGAAAGATAACTTTCTTCAAACCCACTTGCTTGAATTCTTAACTGTCCAGCAAGAACAAGATCATCTTCAATTCCAATGGCCAATGTCTGTGCACCTACAAGAGTAGCGGGAGCTTCTCTTCTCAATAGAAAACTGACTTCAGGAATCTGAGCATTGACAAAGAAACACTTCAAATTTGCAGTTGTAGGCTGAGAAGCAACTGGAATCTTTCGTGTCAACTTGTTGAAATGAGACACAAATTCACGCATAGGTACGTGAGATGCCTTCTTCAACTGAGTGAGTTGGGCCAACAGGGCATGGGCATCTTCCGAAGGCTTGAACCTTTCCTCAAACTTGGCTATGAGAGTAGCCCAGTTTGTGATGGTTTGTGGTGCAAGATGATAAAACCAATCAGAAGCTACACCTTGGAGAGTTTCCACGAACAACCTTACAAACACGTCCTCATGTTCAACACCAAGAACACCGCACGCAATGTAAAAAGCAGCAATATGTTCATCAAGATGTTGTTGTCCATTTCCAGAGAACTTTGGAAAATTCTTGCGCGAGCCATCAGGAAGAGCATGTAGAGGTAGAGCTAGATTCAACGGACCAAAATCATTTCCCCAAGGACCTTGAGCCATTTACATGTCCTGGGTAAAAGCTTTGAAAAAGTACGAGAAATAACAAAATGGTGGAATAATTACAATGGATAGGACACAAGCATACTTCAAACGAAAGCATGAGGCTTCTGAATGTGTATTGTGTCCTCAGTAGAAACCTTTTACAAAATATCTTGGATGAAACTTTGTTTAGTTCTCTCCTATAGAACAAACGATTAATCTTTTTCTCTTTTTTCAGAAAAAGATTGCAAAGTGAAATTGGTAACAAAAACTTGTAAAAACATCAACAATAAAAGATAAAGAAGCAAAGTGTCCATTAAAGGCGCAAAGTCCTCCGTTGCTTCTCCGGGACGAGAAACTCAAATAGAAGCCCAAAGTCTTCTTAAGTGAACTTATCAACCTTATAAAAATAGTGTTCGAATCCCCAGCAGAGTCGCCAAAAACTGTTGGCAAAATATTTTGCAAATCACTAAGACTACAACTTGCAAAATGTGTTGTTTAGGCAACAGTATGTGAGATTGCTCTCTCCTCTCAGCAATAGGGGAGGCTCCCTTCTTACCGCAGATGGCTTCAAGCAGAACTGAACTGTAACACATACAGTTCACCTTGCAACAGTAATACCGGTGACTCAATGATTGACTTAAGAACAATCAAACGAGGCAGCAGTTGATTTATCTAAAGACGAAGTGATACAATGAGCTCAAAGTCTCCTGTCCTCACCTCGAATAAGTACTCTAACCTATTGTCCAATACTGAAGCTCAAAGTCTTCAGTCCTTAGAGTATATCAGCCACTAGTTTCTATAGTAACCCCGATTTCCTGAAGCACAAAGTCTTCAGAAAACTTGGATTAAAACACTCAAATGATATATGCAAGATAACTATTAATTTGAGAAAGGATTAACTAATGAGACATAAGAACACATTCGTTAATTTTCAAAACCAACAACACAAAGTTTGCCAATTCTTGTTCCTTTATTCAAATTCTCAACTTTGCACAATGAAAGTCAAAGTTTTCAGAATACAGAGAATTGCCTATAGCTTTCTTGCCCACAACAAAAGATGAAGGATTACAATGAGCTCTCTTCTTTATATAGGAAAAGAGGAGAGAGGAAAGTGGAGAAGAAAGGGGAAACCCTCAACCACTTTGATTTATTCAATCCTTATCTCTAACTAACTAACAAACTTTGAACTATTCAAAGTCTATCTATAACTAACTAATCTTTGACTTATTCAATGCTTCAAGACCTAATTTCCTTGTAGCATGATTACATGAGACTACTTTGCACGTGATACTATCACATGCAATTACATATTATCGTGTAATATGTCAAAAATTCTACACTTTTACAAAATGCATGATAAAAGCATCTAAGTGTCTGACAAGACACGACATCTATTTGCGTCATCCTTTGTTGGTCTTCATGCTGCTACGGGATGCCCAATGACTGATGTGTTCATGTTTGGTGAAAACATCTCGAACCGGAACATGAAACTGTACATCGCTCTGCATCATAATGGTGATCACTGAGATGCATCTTTGTTTCTCATTGTTTCAGTTTTGAAAGCATTCTATGCCTGGAGTCATTTCACACTTTCCACCTCTCTGTCTAGCTCCATCATATGATTGCTTCTCGCTTTGTATCCTTGTGCCATGGGAAGAACATGAGAAGATCTTTCTTCAACTTGCAACCGTATTGGAAGTACTTTTCTTCTTGCAACATGACTCTTCATTATTTGAGGAGAAGAACGTGCATCTCATTAAGGATACAAAAAGGTGGACTTTTTGTACCGTTCTGCATACTTGAAAGTTGAAATCCTTCTTTGATATGTAGTGTGAACATTATGAAAGAAGTGGGTTTTTCAATCTATAATGCATATTGGGAAGAGCTTAGTTTTTTGGAGGTACTGCATGTATGCGGACAACAAACTTTGAGTTTGATAAAATGAATACATTGATGCATATATGCATGAGCAAATGTTCAATATGCAAGGTGGGGTTTTTTTGGAATCATTTGCAGCGCATGAACGGACACGCTATGTGCCTGGTGGGCTTTTTGGAAGCAAATGCATATGAAGATGAGAGTGAAAAGTGGGCTTTTTCGGCTTCTTTGCATATCAGTGGTTTACTTTTACCTTTTGACATGTAAATGTGGAAAAGGTGGATTTTTCAGCACATTTTGCATATAAGGCAGATCTTGGTCTTGTTTATGCAAGACAACCCTTCGGACGGGGTTTTTAACTCCATCTGTAAGTGAACTCAAACTTTTTTTTGTGGGAAGAACTTGCATCTCTTCAACTTGCATATAAAGGGAAAGAACTTTCCACATTTTGTGAGAAATTTCTGACAGTTACACCTGCCATATTTTGAGAGGAAAAATATGCACTTGTAAACGGGTCTTAACCCATTTCCAGGTGATTTTTAATGCACCCATGAGTGCAGCTGATTTTGGGAAAATCAACAACTTTTGGGAATAACTTCATGCCATGAAAATCACATGCTTCTTACAATCGAATTCACAATATTTGAGGAGAAGAACAAGCGTATGGGGAGTACTTCTCTGCAAGGCTAAGGTGGTGAGCTTGAAGAGTAGGAACACCGACATGGATAATTGAAAGCTTCATGATCTTTAAACTTTGAAGAGCAACCAGAACTTGAAGAAAAAATTTGATGACTATAGTTTCTAAATGATTACTGATCAGTGACATGACTATGATTCATGAATGCATCCACACCTTTGCCATCCTTTAAAACAACTGATTTGTAAATTCTTTAATAATCCACTTTCTTCAAAATAGATTTCCATGTACCCCCAATGCTCAAAAATGAATATGTTGTTATAGTTTTCTATTGTGCACAACTTTACATATATCCTTTGTAGTTGTCTTCTCAATCAAAGACTCTATAGTTACCTCTTAAGTCTCCTTTCTTGCAAGGATCTGTTGTTTAGAAACTTATAGTAACATTATTGTCTCTACTTCATAGATCAGCAATTACACACTTAGCACCATTTTACAATTCCTTTGATATCGCTGTCCCAAGGCAATAATTTTGTGTTTGCTGGTCTTTAAACATTTTCCTTCATCTTCATTGAGCCACTCTCACTGAAAGAACTCCAACAATCTTTTATTACTTGTTATCATGACTGCCCAAATACCCTTTATCAACAATCTAAATGAAAGTCATACATCTGGAATAATTTTCAACAACATCACTCTGCCTGTGGTGGTCTTCAAAACGGAAAAATCTGAAGGAAACAATGCTCCAAAACACAGCTCTATATGGGCGTCTTTGCAATCTAGTTTGAGTCAAACTCTATCTCTTCATTATTAATAAGCATAACTCTGGAGACAAATGTCACAACATAAACACCTAATCTGTGATTTAGGGAGCAAAATCGATCACAAACTCTGTAGGAGTGAATCTTAAGATGACACCATAACTGTTGAACAACTTCTCCACTCTTCTTGGAGAGTTATCGCAGCAAATAGTGGAGGAAGGAAAACGTTTTTAATGAAAACGCGGATGCATATGTAATGATAAATGACGCCATACAGTGTTGTGCTTTAACGACATTGTTAAGACTCGTTGCCCATGCATATTGTTTTAAAAAGAAAAGAATGCCCGATAACTAATAGTTATTTGCGGCTTTTAACAAAGGAAAAACATATGCATAAGCATATGTATTCGAAAGTATATGCCAACGTTTATGAACGTTGTCGCGGGCTTTATAAAACGCACGGGTTTGGTTTAGAATATATGCAAAACAATATGCAATAACATTTAGAGTTTAACGCCATGTGATATATTCTGTTTTGACAAGAGAAAAACGCAGGTTTATAAGAGACTTCTAACTTTATGCATCTAAACAAAGACATACGCCCGATGATTAATACAAGACGGGAGTCTAAAGAAAACATGCATAAGTTACGCCTTAGTTGGTTTAATATTTTAAATGAAAGATATAATATACTTCCATTAAATATCAAACCTCCTATGTAGGGAAAACAATATGCCTTCATAATTTAAAATATAAATTTTAATGAAACGATAGCATATGGTTTTAGGACGTTTTTTTATTATTTTAAAAACAATGTGTTAATATTATAATAAAACTAATTATAATAACATTTGTTTTACAATATGTATTATAATTAGTTATTATTTTAATATTAACATTAATATTTGATATTATTATTATTATTATTTTAAAATAATAATAATACATTGTTTTTAATTAAAAAAAACATTAAATGGTAATTCGCAATGAACTATAAGATTTATAAATAAGACTGTCATTTTTTCATAAATCTTATCTTTATCTTCGTCATTTATAAATAAAGAATTTAATAATTTTATACGCGACTTCAAATTTTAAGGTCTGATATGCATGTTTAATGTAAAAACCCGCTACTATTAAAATTTTCAAGTAATACTTTACAGAATGACGTGAAACTTTGGGATGAAGTTTTAAGTTCATCTCGCACATAAAATAAACTTTCACTATACGCGATTGACAAGGAAAAGCCCACTTTATTGGTGATTCCTCGAGGAAGTGCAGATTGCCTAAAAACCTAACTGACAAGACCTACCTGAAAGAAACCCAAAAGAGCTCAGAACTGAGCGGGAAGACGACAACAAGAATGGCGGCAAAACAAAACGCAGAAAAGAGAAAAACAAAGAAAGAAAAGGACTTGATGTTTAGTCAGAAGATAAAACAACCAGAAATCATGGGATAACCGATTTCGTTGAAAAATACTTTGCCGGAACATCGACACGCTTAGAGAAAAACATATATCAACCTGACTAGGAAATGCGTAGGGTTGCCCAATTTTGGGGAATGCAAAATTAGGGACAACACAGTGTGCATCAAGTTGTTTTTTCCATCCTCGACCTCCTCAAGCTTGATCCATCTGCCTCTATTAAGGAATCCTCTGCTTCTGATAGACCTAATTCTGTACCCCCACATATTCCCGAGTCGGATGATCATCCCGTCCCAGACCTTAATCTGAAACTCGGTTTGGGTGGTGATTCCACTATTGTTGTGGGTGGGGATACTGCTCTGTTCTTTATGAAAGATTAATGGTTTTTGCAGGGATAGTTTTTGCTCTGTTTTGCAGGTTTTCTTCCTTGCGAGTTTTTCTGGTCTCAGCTCTCCGTGCAAGTGTTAAGTTTTTTATTATGAAAATGGTTCCATATTGTATAAATCTTTTTGTTGCGGGTTTAGCCTACCGATAGGCAGGGAGTTTTTTTGTTTCCTCAATTATGTGGGCTATTACCTTTTGATGTAAAATTTTTGTAATATGCCTCAGGGCTCTTTGTTTACCTATGGGCCTATGTAACCTATGCAGATAACATCTGCCTAAAGGGTTATGTTCTGTCTCAGGGCTTTTATTTCAGTTTAGGTCTAGGGCTTCGTAGTGGGATCCTCATTATTTTGCTTGTAACTAGCTATGTCTAGCTGAGGTTGATACACTTTCAAAATTCTTCTTGTATATAAGCAATGATCGAAGTTTTTCTTTCTGGTTCTTTTCTCGAGGAGCTCTTTGTATATCAAGTGGCTCTACCGCCTTTTTTATAAAAATAATATTAATATTAATATTAATAAAGTCAATATATGATTAAATGAGTTTTAATTAAAGATTTAAACTTATTATTAAAAAAACAAGCACGATATAAGAAACCATCCCTAGTCATTATCAATATTCTAAAAGATCATACACAATGAAGTAAATGCTAGATGTAAGAGTAAAAAGCTATCAAATACTAATAAGTCAGGTATCGATGAATCATTGATTAATATCGATATCAAGGGGATCGTCCAAGAACAATTAAAAAATGCCTAGAAAGGAAATTAAGGAAAATCAAACGATCACCAAATATTTGGTACAATGGAGGGATCTTCCGAGTGAAGACGTCACTTGGGAAAAGGAGGAAAACCTTAAATTGCTTGAGGACAAGCAAATTCAAGACAGGGGAACTGTGATGTCCCTCGATTGATATATGTATTCTAAATCCATTACCATTAAAATGTAGCTTTTCAAATTATCATATCTATTACATTTAAGTAATTAATTGAGTAATAGATCATATTGTTATTGTCAAATTAATAATGATTAAATATCATTATATTTAAATAAATTATTATGATAATATATAATATAATATATCAGGTATATATTATAAATGGTATTGTCAATATATTTAAATAATCAAAAATCATTATATTACAATAAATTATTTTAATAATGACAATATATATATATATATATATGACATTAAAACATCTTATTGCAAATTAAAATAACTATAGTAATATATATTATAATATATAAATATATTTAAAACGAAGAAGAGAGCTTGGTTTATAAAATTAATGGCTTGCGGTTATCTAAGGTCGCCACCTTAAAGGGGGGACTGACATCGCAACCTCACGACTGTTACCAGGTGCACCCCCTAAGGGGGCGACCGGGGTGGAGGTGACGGGAATCCCCCTCCACATCACACACACACACATATATATATAGGGATACATCTACATTTATTATGTGAATTCTTAAATTAATGCATTCCTGTATAATGATGATTTTTTATGAATAAACCTAAAGTTGATTTTATAATCAATACTAATGTTGTACATTTATATGTGTCCTAAATGATGATACTCGATACCATATAGAATGAACCTTATATTCATTAGAGATGAGATTCCTATATCTGGAGGGGGCTAGAGGAAATTGTTATAGTTTTCCTAGTGTCGAGGTTATAATCTCACGTAGGCAGTATATATACTGATAGCCAGTCATATGCATATGCGTAGGCTTGGATAACATCTATCGTTTCCAAGAGATCTTAGGAGTGCTCTATGGGAAGACGTGTCGATAAGCTTGATTGCTTAGAGTGGATCTTATATCCCTCAAGCCAAGAATCGTGAATTCTATGAAGACTGACCTAGAGGCATCTCCTAGGTTCAAATCCCCTTACTAACTTAGAATAGAGTAAGAGTCATAAATATTGTGTAATATTTTTTACTAACATCGGTTTTGATGGAAATTACACAAGGAGAATAAGAAGGGACATTGCATCCACCAAGAGGCAAAACCTTTACGATGCAAAAGAGAACAGTTTGTAGCCAAGTGGCCAGTAGAGAAGCACCGTTGACATCGAAAGAGGAGGCTCTCATAATCCAACGATTGAGTCCAAGGCCTATCCCCAACCTTGAGCACGACATCCCTCGGCAGTGGTGTGGAAATATACATGTCAACTAACATGCGAGCGAATGAAGATTGGCCCAACAAAGTCGTAGCCTCATCCACTTCCAAGAAATGACCAATAGAGTTTCCAATGCCCTCAAAACAAGAAATCTCCCAAAAATGGATTGGAAAATTGGGGAGACGAACCCACACAGAACACACATTAAGCAGTTTAGTGAGTGGGTAGAAGGAGATTGTCTAGGGTTTGGCCAAAAGAGAGTGATTCCCCCAAACCCACAACTTGCTCAATACCAAATCGCGGTGTTCAAAAGAAGATAACGCGGCAATAGAAAACCTCTTTGGACAAGGGAAAAGTTCAATGTTACCAGAGACTAAGGGTTGCCAAGAACAACGATGTTGATCCGATAGAAAAGGCCAGAGACCAGTGTTATCTTCCTTTGAAGACCTGCCAAAAGTCAACTCCATCAACCTTCCATACATTTGCAATATTTGCCAAAGTATCAGCCTTTTCTATCTTCACGTTTCCATCTTCAACCATCTCATGAACGAAATGAAATAAGACATCAATATGTTTTTTTTGTCATGGAAGTTTGGATTCTTTGCTAAACAAATGACGCTCTAGCTTTCGCAATAGATAGTAATCTATCCTACATCAAAACCAATGTCTGAACACAATGTTTTACGCCAAATGGATTTTTTAAAAGGATGAGTAGGTGCTACGTACTTAGCTTCTATAGTGGACAATGTGACTACAACTTGTCTCTTACCTATCCAACTAATAGCACCACCAAACATCGTGAAAATGTACACCTATTGGTTGATCTTGTATTGTCTATGTGATCGGTCCAAATTGAATCGACATATCCACAAATGCAAACTTAATGCCTAGGTCCAGTAGGATAACCATGAAAACATTATAAATACTCAGATATACCGGATAAATGCTTGAGCACTCTCTTAATCGCATCCCAATGCACTTGTCTAGGATTACTCATTGTAGGTGGCAATTATGCCAAGAATAGTTAAATAAGACTTTTGTTAGTTAATGTAATAAAACATTGTTTTGAAGGGGTGTCAGTTGTGTCGTCAGTTGGTGACGGTTGGAGACTTAACCAATTGTGTCGAGTCTATTTGTACGGAGTCTTGAATAAGTGAAAGGTGTGATTAATGTGGGAACTATTATGCTATGAAAGATATCATTCTGTCATATACGGTGTAATGTGCTTCTATGTTATTCATGCTATCGTTGTATTTCATTTATCTCTGGTATTATGCAATACTGTTAAATATGTATATACTGTGCAATCCATCTCAACTTAGGCATCTAATATTTTGGCGATGTTGCCTAAGTTTGAACCTGGTGGCTGAGGGAAGTAGAATTGGCGTGATGGTGGCATAATGGGTTGTACCTTCGACCAACCAGTCCTAGTAATTGACAATGTCTGAGAAGCCAATATCGAAGTAACCCGATAGGACCAGTTAACACAAAGCTTTGTTCACGCGTGGGACGTGTTGGTTGACAAGTACGTACAACGAGAGGCTTGAGAGAGAGCAGTCTTGGCTAATACAGTGCTCTTTAAACTCATGGTAAGCTACCATGTGTACAATCTTTTGGGTAGCCTTTTGAGATTGTTGGCCCAAGCATTGTTGGAATTCCAAGATCAACGTGAGGCACGAGAAAGGGAGCAGCGGAGAAAACAAATATTGCAACGATATGAAGAGAAAAACCAGCGGGGGGAGGAATCACGTGATACTAGCAAGTGTAAGTAATTCGACAATTAATGCCCAACCTACCAAACAAGGATAGAATGCAACACACGAAGGCAAAAACAAAACGAGAGAAGGAAGACGAAACTATCGTACAGAGGTCTCTGTGTATCCTAGAGAAAGCTAAGAGACGCCAACAACAACAACAATCTGTTGGTCCCCACATGTATGAAGCGAACTCACAAATGGGTCCCTCAAAGTGATATGACAGTTCATAGTAAGCTAATATGTAGGAATTGAATAATAAAATCATCAAGAATTTATTAATGTTGAGACTCTAAGGTTGACACACCTTAATGCCAACAAGGATGCCCAATGTAACGAGATCTACTTGCATGATGTTGAACAAGTAAAAAATGGTGCATCGATGAGTATAAGATGACATGCAATGGAAAGGTAAAACCATTCCTTCGATAGCTGTGTAGTGTTATAAAATTCCACCCTCTACATTTATGACACCTGAGCGTTTAACCCCGTTCATTTATGATAAAGACTCGTGATCAAATTTTATATTTTTGACAACATGAATCTCAAGAGTAAAGCATTCACGACCCCTTATATCCAAATTTGGATTCAATATGGTCGGAAGAGTATGTGGCGCGTTGACGTGCCTGCAGCGTGCACACATCCTCGCGAAATTCAAAAATTCAAAAAGAGCATATTCGCATCTTACACCACTTTCGATGCATGTTCCTTCTCTTGGGTGCATACGAAATGACTATCATCACCCATTCTGAGCAATAAAAGCCTTCATCTTCCTCTTTTTCCCTCTCTCTGACTCTCAAAATTTCAAGCTCTAACTCCCATTGTCACTATCACTCATTGAAAGCGATGCTTTACCAAAATATTTGTGTAGCCTATTCTTCTCGTCATTTGTGGAGAGGGGTCCCTTCACTCATATGATATTAGTTTAATCAAATCGATCTTTTGTTATTTGTTTATTTGTGTTATCTATCTATTGTGTAGTAGGGGCTTTCCTTCATTAGCGGTGTTCGTTTCTACTACTTGTCTTTATATTAGCTCTTTGCACAATAGGGTTTTTTTCTCCCTCAAGCGAGGTTTATTTCTATTGCTTGTCTTGCGTAATAGGGCTTCTCCACTAGCAGGTTTTTTTCTATTACTTGTGTTTATATCGGTTTTATCACGATCTATCTATCTGGTTGTCCATAGAGGTGGAAACACCAAAGTGGGGGTTTGATTGTGGCAAGTTTCTATATAGCCACAACAATTTTCCTTGTTCAGTGTGTGTAGGTGGTGAGCAGGTACAAGGACAAGCATATCAGGATCTAAATGCAGACTAGAGGCATCCTTGTTTTAATGACAAAAATGACCTTGGCTTGATGCCTTAGGAGGAGTGTCATCTATTTTGTATGGATTTGTTAAGTTTGTAGTTGATAATCAAGTGGTCACAATTAAGATTGACCCTGATGCCATGCATCTATGCCAAATGGTAGTCGTGGGACAAACCTCGATTGCTCCCACCTTTGAGAACTACATCCTATTGATGTCTTCTAATGTATCAACCTCCTCGGTTGCACCACTAAATGTGAATGATCAAGGAAAGGTTGTCCCAAAAGAAGATGTTGTGCAAGAATTAGATCTCCCGAAGGTAAATCCTCCTAAAGAAATTCATCCCAAGGTAGATCCCCCCAAAGTGGATTTGCCGAAGATAGAAGATCTTAAATCTACCTCAATTGAATTGACTGAAAAGCCCCCTTCAAATGAGGTAAATGCATGTTCAAGTGATGATTGGGGAACTCTAGATTTTACTAATTCTCACATTGGTGAATATAAAGTCAAGCTGGTCAATCTGAAGATCCCAAAGATCTCCTTCATTGTGGCTACAAAAGAAGATTATGCTTCTATAAAGCTCGATGACACCTATCATGTTTACCATCTCTTCTATACCAACCCTCAAAGTTCTAAGGAAGTTTTGGTTATCTATGGACCAATGTATAGACTATTTTTGAAATGTGGCTATGGTGGTAAAGGTTGTGGCCCCAATAAGGAAGGAATGTGAGTTCCCTTGGAACCATAGCACTATTATCATAACGTTGGGCTTAGATACCGCTACACGTCCTGTAAGGAAAAGCCAAGGTTGAATGTCAATACAATCATCATTGAGCCCTTACTTCTTGAGCTAGCCCATCCCGAGTACATAGATATTGATTTGAGCTTTACAAGAGTTCCTCTAGATGTTTTCTCCTCAAAGGAAGCCCTTAAGCAGTTCTTAGGTATCTGAAGATTTCCCCACTTATCATCACAAGCGATGATTCCCTTATTGCCTAGAGAGTTAGGTATATTTTTGGGAATCCGGTAAAAATGATGAGGAAGTAGGAATCTTATCTCATGTAAGAACACTTCAATATCACATCTAGAGGACCGCAATACTATCATGAAAGGGGATAGTGTTGATGTCCCTATGGACCCTAAACGTTCTAAGAGGATCATTAAGGGTGGTAAGTCCCTTCCCATTGAGGAATTCAGGTCACATGTTGATCGCCTTCAACAATATTATGATGGTTTTGCTTGGGCATATGACGACATGTCAGGTATCGATGAATCAATTGTGGTTCAAAGTATTGTATTGGCTCCTGATACTAAGTCGGTAAAACAAAAGATCTAAAAGATGAATCTTAGCATCGCCTTGTTAGTCAAGATAGAAATAAACAAAGTTCTAAAGCTTGGCTATATTCCTCCTATTAACTACTTGTCGTTGATATCGAATATAGTCCTTGTCAGCAAACTGATGGATGTATTTGCATATGTATTTGATTTTTGCGATCTAAATAAGGCATCTTTAAAAGATTATTTTTTGCTCCCTAATATTGATATGATTGTATATATTCGTGTAAATCCATATGCAGTCAAATTCCCATAAAATCTCATTATCTCGGAGGAATCAAGAATAGGGAGAACAGAACCAGAGACTCTGGGGAGAAGAGAGTACCGATACCACTACAAAGGAGGCAACCAAGACGTGAATGACAAAGGTGGAGGGGTAGAAGGCTCCTACGTAGCCGAACGTGCGAAAGATTCACAAGGTGGTGGAGGACGAACCAACCCACCGACATCTAATAACGTGCAAGGTACCTACTGTACGTGGCAAATGGCAAACCCCCCAAAGAAGAAGAAACTGCCCAAGTTCAATGGGGATGAATCAAAGGATCTAGTTTGCCACTGTAAAACATGAGTAATGATATGGGAAGCAAATGGCCAGGATGACCATGACTACTGGTTGAAGGTTTTTCCTGCCACCCTACGAGGGATTGCAATTGATTGGTACATGGACCTGCCAGTAGTGGGCAAGGCGACTTGGGATGACCTAAAAAAAAGCATTCCAGGAGGAGTTCAGATTGCTCTGGGACGATGACGAAGTGGTAGCAAAAATCTACAACATAAAGGAAGGAAAAAATGAGACCGTACGGTCGCACTATCGCATGCTGAAAGAACTCATCGACAAGTTAGACAACCAACCAGCAGATAACTTGAAGAAAAGGTGGTTCATCGAAGGGGTGAACCCCTCCCTCCGAAAGAAAATGAAGGTGGTACTGCCATCATCGTACACAGAGGCCTACAATTGGGCAATGAGCATTGAAAGTGTAAACAAGACATCGAAAGGAGAGAAATGAACTAGTGACGATGATAGTACGGATGGAAGGAGCGAAGGGGAGTCCCGCACGATACAGGCCCTTTGGAAGGACATAATGATGATGATGAAGGAAATGCGAGAAGAGAATCAAACTACCAAGGAAGGCAAAGGAAAGGAACTATGGTGTACCGAGTGTAAGATCGAAGGGCACACCAAGGCTACTTGTCCCAAGAAACTATTCTGCAACATCTGCCAAGTACTGGGACACTCCATTAAGGAGTGCTCATACAACCTAAAAGTAACGAGCACACAAGTGCTCTTTACCCAAGGAGAGCAAGCAACTCCACCTACCGCACCACCACGACAAACGAATTATAATGCTTCACTCATTCGGTACCGTAACAATGGACGAGGAAGCAACAATAACAGTAACAACAACACACCAAGAAGCCGAATCCAGTACGATGCAAATGGATGACCCATGATACAGTGTCACAGATGTAATGAGTGGAGTCACTTCGCGCGAGACTGCCAGAGCGACCAAGGAGGTGGAAGCATGCTCTGCAAATGGTCTGTTCTTGGTAACCATGATGATGTTGACTATGCTTAGGGGAAGGGGGTAAATGTGATAAACATCACAGGATTTGAGAAGGAGGCCCTGGCAATCACAATGTGCTAGACGAAAAAAGCCATGTACCCTGATCCACGTATGGAGAAAGAAAGGTTGAAGGAAGCCAAAATGGAAACAAAACTAGCAATGGAGGAAGAACGGAGGTGAATGCATGGTACTCCCATACGGTTAGCACCACAAGCTAACATCATACAACATATGCTATAGGCGACAGTCCCAGTATGAGCGGAAGAGCTACTGGAGACGCTACCACAATTGAAGGTGGCAATCACTAACATAGGTGACACTAACGACAACCAAGATATTGGTAACCACGAGGCAAATGAGAAAGGAAAAAAAAGACGTGAAAGCTACTACCTTGATTGGTGTCACGGATCCTATGTTGTTGGCAGTGGGTGTTGGATGGACACCCACAGTGGTCGAAATGGAAATCATGGGACGCACGCTGACCTACACTATTGTAGATGGATGATCTGGCGTAAATATACTTCCAGAAGAAACTTGGAAGGCCCTTGCTAAACCTACACTCTGGCCAACAACTTTTCACTTGGTAGGCGTTGACCAGCATGGTATAAAACCAATTGGGACACTCATGGCGCAGAAGGTTGTTATTAGAACCCAACATTTATTTCTAGATTTTGTTGTCATCGCTTTGGAAACGAAAGGGGTATGACGCCCTCCTCAACAGGGGTTCACTCATCACAGCGAAGGCCAACCACAATTGGAAGAAGAACACCCTTTCCATCGAGAGTGATGGAAAGAAATATGTCATCGACCTATAGAATCAGGTGGTAGGCCAGGAACTGGCATTAGACTTCGAATCCTAAGGAGGAGAGTTGGGTGTGGAAAGAGGGATGAAACCAGATGATGAGGGAGTTCTATGAGTAGGGGATTGTTCGAAAGACTAACCAAGTTGACTAAATGGATTGTTCCGCTCGGAGATGGAGCATGGTAAAGATTGTCATGTCCAATTAACCTATGCATTATGGGTATATCGCATAAGTCTTCATACATGTACTTGTACTACACCATATAGCCTTGTATATGGCACTAATGCCATAATGCACCTTGAGTTAGAAATACCATGTTTACGTCTTTCATGTAAAGGGTTAAGTGATGATGAAACAAATTGTTTTAACTGTCTGCATGAGCTAGAACTGTTGGATGAGGGTCACCTCAAGGCCATCCAACATCTTCAAGCTTAATAAAAATCTCTCTAAAAAATACAACCAAAATGTTATTGCTCGAACATTTAAAGTAGGTGACCTTGTTCTCTACAAGAACCAAAGAAACGTAAATGTGCAACCTGAGCAGAGGAAAATTATGTTCTCACCGGTTGGGTATGATGTAGAGGCCTCTGATCAACCCACTCCAAGATCAAAGAACTCCACAATTGTCCAATAACCCACTAGGTACGCCCCCTTTACCAAATGAGATTCTTTTACCCAATATGACTCAAATGGACACCCAAGACCCAAGACTCATTCCAATCCCTCCTAAGGTCTTAGTCTAACCAAATTCAACTTGTTTCAACAGATTCTGAAGGCTTACAACACCCATTGTTACAAGAATTATCATACAAACTCCAACTAGGCCTTCTTCCCTAGTAGCCATATTTCCCCTATTTTTTGGACTTTTGGCCCTGACTTCCCAAAACACTCCAAAAAGAAAATGTAGATTCAAATACCCTTTATAACCCCCCTTAACATATATCAAACTCGGTTGTGGTTGTTTTGGATCATCAATCCCAAATACTGCTACTCCAAATTTCTTCTCTAGGCCTAATTGACCCACTTTACAAAGCAACTACAAGAACCCTTAATCCCCTAACCTTGGCTTCTTCAATAAAGTTGTATTATAACTACAATTAAAGGATTTTGCAATCAATTTGGTTCTACTGACCCTCTAAATGCAAAATCCCCAAATCGCTCCTTACAAACCCTTAAAACTAGGGCATGCTCAATGTCGACCCTCCAAGCACTATTTCAACCCAACAATGGTTGATTCACCATTAAAATAACATATCTTAATGGATTCCAACACAAAAACATACCCTCCTTTGCGCAAATCTCCTATTGCTACAACTTAGCCCCAATTAGTGTACCTTCAACTAGACAACTATGGTGATGACCACCTTCCATTCACTTGTATGCAGATTGTAAGGTTAGTTTCATCTTATATATGTTACAACATGATCATTCCATGAGAATTAGTTCTTTACATACATGGAATGATCATTTGATCTTCATGAAACTCAAAACAATTAAGGAAAATGTAGAAATTTATAACCTGTCAGCAAATCAAATACAAAACCATAATGCAGTGACTTCTCAAATTATGTGCATTGCTTCCAAAGACACTTATTATTGTTCCTTAAACATCTAAGATGTAAGAAATATAGAAAATCAAATGACCATAAGGAAATTTGCAGAATTTAGTTACTTTTATTGTTTCCAAGGATTTGAGTCCGTACAAAATCCTTCCTCTCCATACTGTCTTTTAATCCTCATGCCTTGACTAGGCTATGTAGAATGTCTTACAACTTCCAAAACCGATTTCAACCGGTTGGAACTCATTAAACTTCCAAAACAAACATAAAACATGTTTTCCCTTCAAACTGTAACTATTTGTTACAATTTGAAAATTCAATTTAAAACTCCTTATTTTAACAAAGAACTAACTCCTATACTCCACTAATCATCTCTTAAGGATCAAAGTGACTTGTCTAAAAGCCCTAAATGCCTTTGAAGCTCCTACCCAGCCTAGGTCCATTAAATCCATAATTTGGTCCTATGGTCCTATTAGGACCATTAGGACATTTTACATTTTTGTTTACATCATTATACTCAAATGCCATTATAGGCCTTAAAAATTCTAATTGAATCCATTGGACCCATGACTAACTTCAACATGCTTCCTTGGTGTCTCCGTTGCCTTCATGTCCTTAGGTGCCGCTGCACCACGGTCTTTACATCATTACCTTCTTGTATGATTATGGAGCTTATGCATGTCTAAAATGGATGGCACGCCACTCAACAAACCCATAAACGCAATGCATCTATGACAATATTGTGTAAGTTCTATATGTCATATACATAATCCTAAGTGCAAAGTGATCTTGGTATGACATTTCATCGTGAACATATTCTGCAATCATTTTGTTATGATGTGTGTATGTGGATGTCATGTTTGAAAGCTAATCACATGTAAATATGGGTGTGGTACTACATATATATACATTAATATGATATCTACACCCATCTACGAGCATTAGACCATCATATGAAGCATCTAGAATATGTGTAAAGAATAGACTATGTGATGCCATCTAACCTAACTATATATAAAGCATCCATAAGATACACGAAAGCAAAAACATAGTATCCATGAGAAGCACAAATAGACGATCAAAAATTTGTATGTATATATATCATCAATGTGAAAATGTGCATGTATCACATCACTACAAAAAGACGTGATATATGTATATGAGTATATAAAAAGAATGCTATACAAATTATGATCTCTATATCTCAAAAATATCTAGAGAAAAATCAAGATCCACCTTGGGCATGGGTCTCTGAGCTTGCTGGTGCTAGTGAATCAAGATCATATCGAGGCTGTCGGACTGAGATTGACCAAGATCGAGTAGTTGAAGAGCTCGCTACATGCAACCCTCTAAGCTCTCTTCTCATCTTTGCTAAAGAGACTTGTAGTTCCAATACTCTCTATTTGGCCTTGGAAATCTCCTGCATCAATTGCCACACTGGAGGGTGGTCGAGGTTTCCCATAACGTCGCTCAAAGCAACATTGACTTGTCTCTTGAGCTCATCAACTTGAGAATGTAAGGTGTCACATGCCTTATCGACACTCTCTGCCTATACAATAACATGGTCTAGCTCCCTAGGGATGGTCTGCAACTCTACATTGCATTGGTCCCTCTGCCCTATCATAGTGGCCAATGGGGCATCTCTTTGTACTAGCTTTGCCCCTACCTTCTCATAGGAAGTCCTCAAATGGGCGACAAGCTCGAACAGGTCTGTGTGTTGCACAACTATCTGATGGGGCATGTAGGCATCCAACATTGGACCTTGAATAGGTATAAGCGGCGACGCCTCCTTGAGGACATGGAAAATGTAGCTCAAGCACTAGTTGATGCTCTCTACATCTACAAAGCAATAGAGACCGTGTCAGTATCTGGATCACACATATGAATCCATTTGCATCTACTACATCAAGTCATATATTGTATCAGAAATTATGTATGCCTCGATCACTGGTCTACCAATCATGATTCGGTGGGGGTTCCCTACTGCCAGATGCCCTAGGGCTACGTGTGGATGGTGGTGGTTGTGGTGGTCCTCTCACCCAAGCAAGCCATAGAGATAAGGGTGTTGGAGACCCCAGTACTAGTGACCCTACCTATAGAGGTCGTACGGGTGTTGCCACCCTTTGCCTCTACCTTGGTTTCTCTTCCTCTATTGATTGGTGTGGACTCCTATGTGAACCTAGCTGAGGAGGCGGTCCCTCCTTTGAATATCCACCACCTATAGGTCTAGGATCACCTCCTGTCGTGTCCATCAAAAAGATAGGAGCAGGTCTTGTCCATGCCCACCATGGAGAAAATCTGTTTGTGACGCCAACATCATCGAAGTCTATCGCGGCCAGAGGGTCATCATCGTCCCTCTCCTCCGGAGGACTCTCCATTGCATCCATAATCGTAGGTCGAGGAAGGTCGTGTGGCTATGTAGGAGTCTGACTTGACTGGATGTGTATGGGAGGCGTGACTGGGAGACTTTGCACCTATCCAAACTTACGCATTCTGCAACGCCCGTAGTATGGAACGTTGATATAATCCTTGCACCCCGCCAAGAAGTGATCACGCTGCATTCGTGGAAGCTACTTTGTATCCTGCCACCACATCGCCATGCCTCCATATGGTCGCCAAATGATGCACCCCATGCCTAAGCGATCTAAAATCAATCGCTAGTGCATCAAATCACCAAATCTCCACTCGCTCTGCTACAATGGATAAGTGTAAGCGCGAGTGATTTGGGTGCCAATAAGTTGAGGATAACCCACCGATCGAGTATAGGTGATGTGCTCAAACATCCAAATCTTTAGTAGTGTACATACAATAATGCTATGATACTCATGGTGTACATAGTGACTGAGATCATGATATAAATGGGCTAGCATGTTGCGACCCTAGGCAAAGATGTGTCCCTTGACCTCCATATCTTGGATTTACGAGAAGAAACTCCCTAGAAGATGGGAAACCTGCTTTTCTGTGGCTACTTGCAGCACCACTATGGTGATCAAAATCTGTCTAAATAGTGGATTCTCGACCAATCTTTGCTCAAGCCATCATAGATAGATGTGTCCAATATCTCCCACTGTACGATAGGATCCCCATAGTTGTCCCTCTCGTAGCTACTGAGTAGTAAGAGGCATGTCCATGGAAACACATTCTGCACGGATGAGCAGACAGAGAATGTGGTACACATCTATCAAGGTAACTGTCATCTCCACAATAGGAAGATGAAAGGACATAATATCGCCTTTTCAACGCTCCATGAAAGCTCATCTTAGGAAGCTGATAGACCCACTAGAGGCCTATGCATCGAAATCTCACCACAATAACATCTGGCAACTCCTTTGCTCTGTCATGGAGCATGGTCAGAATATGCCCTGAGGTATGCTCTTAAGCCTTTGACAATATCCGCAAGCATGCACAATGGTGATGCGTCAGTATATGTGCTTAATCAATCATCAAACAAACTATTCTACATACTTTACTTTTCTCCCTCACTCCATCGGACGCATGCACAACTTGAGAACACTAGTGTGACTGGGGTCTACGAACGCCAACACAGAATCTGGACGCTAGTGTTGATCCCGAACAACAACGCAAATACTTTCCTAGGATAAATGCACAGGTTTGAGACGTGTGCACAAAACTTAGATGCATGAGTTGTGCCTAATCTAGAACTAGTTATAAAATGCGTAAAAATTTACCAAAGAGGGTCAAATTAGGCTTATCTCCTCTAGTGGGTCGTCTTGCTCCATAATGATACGTTGCTCCTTGATCCTAGTTGCTCGAAAGTCTCCTTTCTAAGGCATTTTTGTTGAGATGCTATGAAAACTCAACAAAATTCTCACAATGAATACTTAAAATGACCCTTCTAGGGACCCGCTTCATGCATAAATAGCCTAGAATTTGCCCAAAAATGTGAAAAAAGTTTTGAGGTCGATCTGGCTCCAAATTCCTTCCTTTTTCCACCACCTACCAGGGCAAAAACACAGAGGGCATATATTTCCCCTACAACTAATTTTTCATTCCATGTGGAACTAATGTATCTTAACTACTCTTCTTGATGGGGTAGCTTCTTTTGTTTATGGTGCTGGTAAATTTTTGATTTTGCAGATCATATCGCAACAATGAACTTAATGGATTTATATTTTGAGAAACTTTAGTGCATTCGATCCCTTGAGACGACCTGCTCACTAAAGTGGGGGCAAAATTTAGTGTTTTTAAATTGCGCCCTCTGCATTTATGACACTTGGGCATTTAACCCCGTGCATTTATGACAGACTCGTGATCGAATTTTCATATTTTGACATGAATCTCAAGAGGAAAGCGTCCATGACCCCTTGTCCAAATTTGGATTAAATATGGTCGGACGAAAGCGTGACAACTAGTACAAAGTTTTATGTTTAAATTTTACACTTATATATATATATATATATATATTATAGGAGGTCTTTGTTATTTAGCCTTTTCTATTTTAGCACATTATTTAAAACCCTACTACAGTTCACATGTATATTTATTTCCTTTATGTTACATTGATTACTCATCTCAAGTTATTTTGTTTGTATTGTAAGATTAGATTTATTTTATTTCAAGTGTTGTGATTCCCTAGCTCACTAGAGCGCTAGTAGAAGTTAGGTCGCGTAAGGAAGATTTGCTCTTCGGAAAGTAACGTAAGAAAGATTTACACTTTGGAAGGTAGTCAATCCCTTACTCTATACTTTGTCATGATTGTATTTGTAGATGCAATTAAAGGTTGTACCTAGAAACATTTAATTCACTTTGAAGTGGAAAATACTCTCCATATGAGCACCTAGATGTATAGTTTTTGTGGCAAGATCATAGGAATGGTGCACCTAACACATGTCGCATAAATAAACTTGAATTGAATCGGGCTAGTTAAACATGACTTATGTGATGTAAATGAAGGAGAAGCACACTTGAAAGTGTTTTTTGAATTTTCAAGTGACAAGTGAATTAAATAAAGTCTCCGAGCACCTACATGTCATTTGCCAAGTGTGGGTGACAATAGTTGCCTTCAAGTCCTGAGTTGTGCAAGTAGGTTTATGGTGTGTGTAAATGGGTGTGCTGAGACTATTTTTGCTAGATATTGATTGGTTTAAATGGCAAGAATGCATTTCCTCAGTGGTTTTTGCTATGTTTTAAAGGGGTGACATTAGTTTAGAAGTGTGATTGTGTTTGTTTTACTTTGTTTAAGTTGCAATAATGGAAGAAGAGCACACCTAGGTTGTTTATGATAGGCTTTTAGAGTTGAGGAAGGCATAAAGGCGTAGCTGAGATGGGTATGCTCACTTGCAAGTGGCAAATATTATTTTGTGTGTCAAACAAATGATTTCACTAGTGTTTAGGTGACATAAAAATTTAGTGACTCGTTTGATAATATGGTCAATTTGAATTTTTTCTTTGCATTAGGAGTACATTTCTCCTAGAGACAACCATTTATAACAAAAAAACATCAACAATTTTCAATGCTTTTAGAAACAATCCATGATCAATTTTTAATATTATTATCTTACGAGTTTCTTTATGATGTGTAGTTGATTTACTTGTTTGAAGGCATAATAGTAATGTTTTAATTGTCTGTCACAAATTTTGTGTATTTAATTACACATTTTCAACATTGTCAAAAACCTAAGTAGTTCTTAGTTTGTAGGGTGGATCAAAGCAGTTATGGTTGGTGAAATCAACACTAGGACCTAGGGTTCATATCAATAAATTTGTTTTTTTTTGTAGAGCAAATGAGTCACCAAGATGACTAGTGAAGTCAATAACAAATATATCAAATGAAAGATCTAGGATTTTGTATTCATTAGAAGATGAATAATTTCAATGAAAGGGGCTAAATCAAGATCACAAGAATATTCCTACATCCAATTGCTATATTTGGCAAGTGATTTTTCTAAGATTATATTCTTGGATAGATGGAAGGGCCTTTTTAAAAGTTTAAAAAAATTATTTAATTTATTTAATTCTTTGTTTACAATTAGTTTTTTCTTCAAAGTTCTTTCTTTCATCTTATTAGGTAGCATTAAGCATTTTTCTTTGAAATGGTGGTCCTTGGGATGAATTAATTATTATCCTAAATCTCAAAAATTGGGTATTTTGTAACTTTATAATTAAGTGATTGAGGTCTCCACCGCTCCAGGCTCTAGTCGTCGTGGCCTTGCCTGTTGCGGCTCCTCCTTCCGTGAGGGCCTTGTATGTTGTGGATCCTCCTTCCGTGAGGGTTGTTCCCTCCCTTGTGCAGTCGGTGGTCTATCCTGCACAGGATGTGGTGCCCCCTCCACTACGGAAGCGTCCTCTCCTACTCGTGCTTCTATTGTTGATGGAGTTACCCTTTATGCTTCGTCTTCTGTAGGTGTCGTTGTGCAACGTCTTTCTTCGGTTGTGCTTCCTGCTGATGTGTTGCTTGCACCTTCTCTAGGCCCTACCCAGTCTAGGGTTGTGGGAAAGTCAGTGCCTGGTGTGGTGATGGCTAGGGTTTTGGTGGCGGGTTCCTCCTCTTTCCGGGCTTCTAGTCCTGCGATTTCTGAGGTGCCGGGGGACTCCTTTGCTAAGATTGTGTCCAAGTCTTTGGTGGTGGAGAAAGGATTTAAGGTTTCGACCCCGGTTCAGGTGTGTGGTTCCCTCCCGGTCAGGCTCTCTTCTAAGGCTTGAGGGGATTTGGAGAACTATACAAAGATTTTTAAATCTCATGGATTGATTTGTCGCTTTAGGGGTTTTTGGCCCAGCCTTCCCCTATTGCATGATTGGGTCACTCATAAATGGGAACGACTCACATTTTCCCTATGGCAAAAGGGGTTCTTCATTGCAAAGTTTGACCTGGCTGAGGATAGAACTAAGATTCTATGTGATAACTTTTTTGGCTAGGAGGATGATAAATTTATGCTTATGGTAAAGCCCTGGCACCTAGATTTTAATCCTTCTTTTGAAACCTTCACTAAGATCCCTATATGGGTTAGGCTCCCTAATCTCCCTTTTCATCTTTGGCATGACTCCATCCTTGAGGAAGTGGGCGAGGCTTTGGGGGATTTTCTGATGTTGGATCATGATTCCTACAACATTTTTCATTCCTTTGTTCATCGTATTTTAGTCGATCTTGACATCTCGAAGGGTCTCCCAGCTGAAATCAAAATTGAATCAACATGAAAAAGAAATCTTCTCCCTCTTGGTGGAAGGGGGCTTCCACAAAACATTACACGATTATTAAAATTTCTTCTTAGTCTAGGAAGAAGGATGATTTTGTTCTCCCTCCAACTGCCCCTGCGAGGTCAATGGTGGTTGTTGGTTTTGAAGCAGTGTCTATTGGAGACTCCTCTTCTCTTCTCCCACCGGCTGCTGCTGCTTGTGGGACTGTTGGTGGGTCTATGTCTATTGGGGTAGAACCAGATCGTTCTCCGCTGGAAGTTATTGCTAATAGGACTGGGGGTGTTGTCTGGACTGATCCTGTTGGAGTTTTGGCTCTTGCTAGTTTTGATTCGGTTACTCCTCTTACTGATAGATCTTTGGTTGAGGGTAAAGTTAGCTTGGTGTTGGATTTGTCGTTGTTAGATCCTTCTCCATTGCTGGTTGTTGGTTCTTCAACTTTGGACTTTTTGTGCCGGCAGAATGATGCTGCTAAAGTTGAAGATGGTTGGGTCACTGTTAAAGGTAAAAAATTTAAGAGGTCTTCTTCATCGTTTGACATGACCCTTCGGTCCCATAAGAAGGGGATGAGATGATTGGTTTCCTTCTTCTTGCTACTGCTCCCTAATGTTTCACCTTTTGTAGCAATTTTGGTAGGCTTTCTCTATGCTCGTGGAGTGTGTGTTTCTCTTAGGCTTCGGATGTCATGTCTTGTTTTGGGAACTCTTATTGTTATTTCTTAAGTTCCTATATGTACAGGGTTTCGGGGCTTCTTCAAAATTTGTTGTTACCGTTAATCAAAAACTTTATAAATAAGTGATTAGAGAAAAATAAATTTTAATGATAGTTGATGCTAGGTGTACGTTGTTTAAATATTGTTCAATATATTAACCTTGTTTACATTTGTGTTTCTAATTTCATCAATTGAATCAAAAGTAGATTACATCATTAAGCTTTGTATTAGTGATATGTCTATCTATTTTATAGCTTTGCATGTAACATAACTTCTCAAATTCTTAGAATTGTGTACTATTGTTGGTCCATATTATTATTCCTTTTAAATCTTTTTAACATCTACTCATTGTTCTTTGTTTTAGCCTTTATATAGGTGGTGTTATTTCTTTAATTATCAATCTATAAAATCTTGCTTGTGAGACAAGAGTTGTTACCAATCTTATGCTCACACCCACGACAAAAATATAGGCAAGAAGTTAATTCATCGTTGCAAAAATATCATAATAAGACTACTAGTTGATGATATAAAACAAATTGTCGTTACACCCCGAAATGATGTCAAACATGTGTAGTTGCAATTTTCTACCAAAGTCAATTAAGTATTAGTAGCAAGATAAATACAATGGTTAATATTAGAGCTAAAATAATTACAAGATGTAGTGTTATTTAACGAGACATGAATAACCAATGTAAGAACAATCTGACTATTTATTAAGAATTTCAAAGTAAATAATCAACACAATAAATTAAATGACAGTCCCAAAAATCACTCATTTTGTCAATTATATCACATATAAAACTTATTTGAAACTTGAGCACTCGGAATGCTCATTCTCACTACAAGAAAATTATGTGGTTTTGAACTTTATACATATTAAACATCTAAGAGGAATAAATTCTTATTCAAACCTAACACAAATGTTTCTCAAGCATCACACCAAAATGCTCTAGAGAATTACTTCAACATGCACAACACAAGCCAAGACAATCTTGAGTATATCTTGTACCTCGAGTTCAACACACACTATGTGCCCCTTTTCCAAGTGCCCATATCCCACTAAGCCATTCAAATGATAATTGATTGATATTCAATATTAATTAAAGGAGACAAAAGCTCCTTAATAGAGTTTACAAGCAAAGTTTCTAAAACAGAAATGAAAGATCGAAAAGAAATATTCTAAATAAAAACTAACTACAAAAAGGAAAGATCTTAACTAAATGGTCATTATAGAAACATTACATCATTTATTTTAACACCCTCCATCTACTACCCTACAAAAGACTTGACATAATCTGTAGGTTATTTGGTCATAAATGCATAGAAGGTTGCCCCCTTCATTTCCTTCTCTTCATAATGCTCTATGACATGAACCTTATTGAGACCTTGCTGGTATTGCAGAACTATTGACTATGACCAAGTTTACCATGATTCTTCCAACATGATGTCGAGTAATGAAGATAGCCATCCCTATATACACAAACACTGAGATAAGCTTGAAAAAAACCAAAGAATTCTGAAAAAAAAAAAAAAAAAACAGTGATTTTCCCAAAAATTGTCAAAAGGAGCAACATCCACTATTTTGTAAAAAACTCATCAATTACTTTTGCATAACATCACCGTTCACGAGATGCAATTCAAAACACTTAGCAAGAAACCATGATTTTTGTGGAAAAAAATCCTACAAACCCCATAAAATACCACTATTTTTTGGAGAATCGTCCAAACACCTACTATATTTTTTCATGGAAAAAAAGGAGAAAACCTTGCATGATTTTTTGTGAAAAAAATATCAAACAACCCTCCATGATCTTCGTAGAAAAAAATAAAAAAAATCTTCATGGTTTTTTTGTAGAAAAAAATAGAAAACCCTCCATTTTTTTATGGGGAAAAATAAAAAACTTCTCCATGATTTTTTGTCAAAAAAAATTAGATAGCCCTTCATGATTTTTTGTGGAAAAAATAATTACAAAACCTTCCATGACTTTTTTGTGGAAAAGATATTAAAAAAATTACTCTAGTAGAGAGAAAAAGAATTGTGCAAAACACCATAAAATATAGAAATCCTCAGTATGGCCAAAAACCCTTCATTGCACAATAAAACAAAAATCAGGTCATGTAGAAGATAGAGAAGTCCCACGATTTTGCCAAAAAATGGAGCAATTTTTTTTTGTAGAACAACAGACTTTGTATGGTCGAAAAACATTCAATAAGACCTTAAAAATTTCTATGCAAGTAAGGTAGAAAAAACTGCTGAAAAAACCTTTGCAATCTACCATGATTCTCCTCAAAGATTCAACAAAAAAGCCTTCAAATTTGCATAAAGAAACGCATGATTTTTTGATTAAAAATCGATTAAAACAAACTTCTTGAAATAAATTCTAGGTAAATACTCAATGTTTTTAAGAAAATTAGCTAAAAAACATAACTTGCTTTGATACGATGATATGATAATGATTTATATTCAATATTAAACAAAGGACACAAAAGCTCTTTAAATAGATATTACAAGCAAAGTTTCTAAAACAAAAACGAAAGGTCGAAAATAAACGTTTTAAAGTAAGAAAGAACTACGAAAAGGAAAGATGAATGACCATTATAGAAACATTACATAATCATTTTAACAACCATCAAGTCTTCGTCTTCCTTGAGTGATCTACATGCCCTCTAAGTCCCACATGAATGCTTTATATAACCTTTTAAGGGGTTGGTTTCCAAACCATCACACCCTTTTGAAAAAGGATTCCTTTTAATAATTATTAAATAAATAATTACTCATCTCCCTTTTAAGGGTTGTTACAAATATTCCTTATTAGTCTCTTCTTCAACCAAAGAATCATGACATCCATTATATTTATCCTTGTTTTAATACTAAAGGGTTATTTCATAACTTTATCTTCTCTTTGGGAAAAAGTCACAAACATCATGTACCCAAGACCTTAGTTATGAAATAACACAAAGACACCTTGAATGAATTTGGAGATGCATTGAACCATGCTTCAATGGGCAGGGAAACAACGAAAAACTACCAAATAACTCAACCATTTACACCCAACAAAGACAACTCTAAACACAATTAATTATACCCTTATGAGATACTTTGATAATTCAGTAGAACTCCTTGAAAGAAGGGTAATGTGAAAATCATTAAAACTCCTCAAATGCACACTTCTACGCCTTACAAATGATCGGAATCTTGTAACAGGGTTAGGGTGACCCCAAACAAGAGGAAATTGACATCAAAACCTAAGTGCACAACTTAAGTGGTACGCCCTATACCAAGTGGTATAACCCAACTTTTTTTGTCTCCTTTTCAAGTGTATGGCATGTAAGAGCATTGAAAGGTGTGTAAAAATTGAATTTAAATAATTTCAAAGTCACCAATATACGTGCAATAATTTGTACGACTTGGTTTGAAGGGTATGGCCAAACAAATCTTCTCTTCAAATCGCCTAAAACACATGTAAATTAAACTTTGAAAATTATAGCATTGCACCATAAATCTACTTCGAAGCATTGGGATGGGTGACCTCTCGAGAAGTCTCGATGCTTCACCTATGTACATCACCTAGATGCAATGAGTGTTAAGTGTTTCATTCATTCTCATGAGAGATGTGTTCTTGTGACCTACTGATGAAACATGGGCCAATGAGTTTGACTCAAAAACTACAGTTAACTCCCAGTTTATCGCAATTTGACTTGGTATGAAAAATATCTCGTACTTATCAATTGATGAGCTAAACAGGCTCTACAATGAATGGTTCATAAGGTACAACACTTGTTGAAGGTTTTGCAAATGAGGTTGCAAGCTAAGTGGGCTTAACCTTGGAGGAAACTTTGTGGTTAAGCATGCTTGAGCTAGAGGAGTATTGGGATGGGTGACCTCTTGAGAAGTCTCAATGCTTCACCTCTGTGAGCATCACCTAGATGCAATGAGTGCTAAGTGTTTCATTCATTCTCATGAGAGATGGGTTCTTGTTAACCACTACTCATGAAACATGGGTCAATGAGTTTGACTCAAAAATTACATAGTTGAATCTTGATAGCAATATTACAATTTGACTTGTGGAAAATATCTCCTACTTATCAATCTTCATCTCAACAAATCATAAATATGAAACTTCAAATAAGCACAAAATGATGATCTATGTATGAAATCACTTAGGTTGCTAGGGGGTTTGTCTCCAAAACCAGCAACTCCAAAAGGGTTTTCATCTTCTAGAAGCTTTGTAGAACTTGGGTTCACTTTAGCAACATAACAATATTATTTTCACAACTCTTTCACAAGTGAGCCTTCCACCTCCTTTTATAAGTTTTCACAGGGAAATATTCAAATTTAAAATTGCAATAATTCCTTTTTCCCCTCCCAAAGACCTTTTGAGAAAAATAATATTTATTTTCATAAGAAAAGACCCCTAAGCCTAGGCATCCAACTTAAAATACAACTTAATACTTTTCCAACAAACTATTACACTAAGTTGCCATTCATATATTTTCGAATGTTAGAGAAATTAAGTGAATATTAAATTAATAGCTCAATAATCAACCCAAGTCACTCAAAGGACTAAAATGACACAATTAAGCAAATCTAATTATACCACCTTGATACTAAAGACTATGGATGAAAATCAAAGGCCATCAAGTGACTTTCTAAAAATAGTTTGATCATCCAAGAAGTTTGGACAGCTCCCAAAAGGTCAGAAATGGATTCTCAAAAGAATCACTAGATTCAAGAAGGCCACTTATGTTCACTGCCAAGATCTCTACAAGACACCACCTAAGCACCCGCAAGAACTTTGGACTTCTCTCCAACTCACCAACTAGCGCAAGGGAAAACTTAGAAACTGAGCTAAATGCTCGCAAATCACTTTTTCTTAAAAATGGGAACATTACAAACATGCATTATATTTTCAATGTTTCCCTCTTAAAAATAAATGCATAGTAAAAATAAAATAAAGTCATGACCCCAAATATCACACATATTTGATGTTTTTTCATTTTTCAATTACTATCAGTTCAATAAATATCTGTATAAAACGTTTTACATTTAAATGTTGACAATATTGTTGGTTTCAGTTCCTGCCTCAGTTTAGCTGTAATGGTATTTTTGAAGACCCGATAAGGCCTCATTTGTAGTTAGATGGTAGAACAATTATTAAAGGGAAAATATATTAGTCCTTTTCAAGATCTCAACTTAGGCCAAACATGTGCAAATGAGCCCACCAACTGATTGACCTTCACCAGCCAGCTATAAACATGGTAGGTTGAAAGCAAACAACAAACCTTATTTCCTTTCAAGCTTGCATGCATATTTGCTACAATGTTTTTAAGCTTTTCTTTCATGCTTAGCCAAGTACTTAAGTTTACTGTTTATTACCATGCTTATTCAGATAGTTAACATTATTTTAGTTGTTGCCATAGCTCTCTAAGTCTTTTATTGCTACTATCTGTGATTGTTTATTTTTCCTCATGCTCATGAGTTATTTTGTTTTTAAGATCCCTTGATATGATCCAGGCATATTCCTACTATAAAACCATTCTACTTCTAGTTGAAGTTTTTGGGTTTTTTGTGAAGTGAAAGCAGAAGCCACTTGACCTTGACCTTGACCTTGACCTGCATTTGCTGGAAGGTTTCCAACAAAGGGAACAGTACTTTTGAGTTTACAGGTGAAGTAAGTTGATTTTATTTAATATGCATATCTTTAGGTTTTGAAGGGTAGCACCTAAATGTATTGTTGGTTATTTGAAGCCGTATATGTTCTGTAATAATACATCCTCGTTTTTATGCTCTAAAAGCTGAGTTTTTTTATGTTCTCCTGCAGCCTGCATATTTACAAATGCACCTTGCACAATGCCAAATTTGCAACAAATGTTCAGCCTCGTAGTTGAGTAGATTAGTTTGGGAAGGCACTAATTGGATTAAGCCATAGGATTCTACTAATTCAGAGTTAAAGTATTTTCTCATCTGTCTGTAACCTGCAACTGGGTCTAATTGGCTGTGTAAAAAAGATAATCTTGCTGAGAAAAACAGCAAGTAGTTACTAACATAAAGAAGAACGTTTAGATAAGCAAATATGCCCACATGTTATTAGCTTAGCTAAATAGAGACTCCCTAAGAATAAAGCTTATTAAGTCAATATTCTAAATTCATTTTTATTGGAAGAATGCATAAATTAATTAAAAAAAAAATTACAACATAAAATTCTTTCATGATATGAGCCTTGAAAGTAGAAGCTAAAGCAGCCACCATCAATATACTAACTTTTAATTTCAAGCCGCGTGAAAAAGTCCATGCTGATCACATGTCTATCTGTGAACAAATCTTTTTTCCTACAGGCATATTGAAGCCCAACGAATCATCAAGCTAAAAATACGGCTTCTTTGTAGACAAGCACAAAGCAACTCTAACACATCCAGTGCCATTCTATCTTATTCTAAACTGATAGAGTCTAAAATTATCATTTATAACTCCAAGTATTTAAGTAAAATTTGTAGTATAAGCCCTGTATACTCTATCAACTCTAATAATTATCATTCTGGACCAAAATTCAGTACCTCCCCACATTCATTAACATTTTTTACTCAATATAGAGAATGGTTAAGTCAAAATGAAATGCCATAAATCACAACCTTTTGTAGAAACCAAAACTAATTATGATATTGCTATCAGGATTCAACTGTGTAGTTTTCAAGTCAAACTAATTGACTCCAAAACTACATGTGAACCACTACTCATTGAAAAACTACATGAAAAAGATATAATGAGTGCTAAGTGTACCATTCATTCTCATGAGAGATGGGTTCTTGTGAACCACTACTCATGAAACATGTGTCAATGAGTTTGACTCGAAAACTATACAGTTGGATCCTGATAGCAATATCATAATTTGACTAGTGGAAACTATCTCGTACTCATCAACCAAAACTAAGACATACTTCACAGAGGATACCAAATCGAGAAGTTTCCCACAAATAGTTTTCTTGAAATTTTAATCAATTATATTTGATAGATTACTTGTTACATGGAGAGTCTGAGCTAAGGATTTTCTCAAACATAGCCTGAACTTCAAAAATGACACCAAAATCAGAAAATTCTCCCACAAACATCTTTCTTGGAACCTTTCCAAAGATACGGTTTTCAAAGAGACAACTGGCTAAATTTTTCTTAGAAAGGAAAGTGCCAACAGAAAATGTGCTTGCAATGTCCAAACATGGCCTAAACAGCAGCAGAATCTAGACACTTCATAACTTAATACATTTTAACTTCTTCAACATTATCACTAGGCAATAACTTAATACATTTTAACTTCTTCAACATTATCACTAGGCAATAAGGTAGAAAGCAAGTGCATAGCTATATAGGATTACTTTTCCATTGGTTGTCGAGAACAAGCAACAAGCACCTTGCTGCTAACAAGGACAATAACTTGCCTCTTCCCTTTTCTTTGCATACTTTTCCAGAAGTTTAACCCTTTCTTGCTCCAATTCCTTCTCAAATGCTACTTCCTCCTGCAGCTGCCTTAGTTTAATTTCCTTTCTTCTCTTGTCATGCACTTTAATGAGTTCTTGCCGCTCACGTTCATACTCCTCAGAATCTTTGACACTGCTTTCAACAATTGTTTTGTGTCTTTCAATCTCCTCATCAATTCTGCAACAAGAAAGCGAAACAACATAGAAAGCTTTAATTATTTTCGAAAAGTAGATGACAATACAAACTCTGTAATTCCTAGTTAAAATATCAATGCCTATGACGAATACCATCTTGCCAAGGTAACGTTGACAGTCATTATCAGACTTCTACTGAATTTGTGTGAAGAACTTGTACTTAAATCTCAGAGCTATTCATGCAACCTTTCAAATAGAAATTCAATGCCTTTTTTTTAATAAAAAATAGAAAGGAAAATGCATGACTAATATCCACCTTGTCCATCTCTTTATATTCTTCGAATCTGAGGTATTGCAGATTCATTACAAATATCTTTGCTAATACCTTCTGAGAAGATTTGCAGTTGGTCGAGATCTTTAAATTTGTGGTTTTACTTGGTTCTTTGCTTGCAGGATGAGGATACGACTGGAAAGAATTTGTCTTTTCAGTTTTGCAGAGCTTGCTTGAAATAATTTTGTAGAGGGAAAAGGAATAGATGGGGATTCTTTTATTAAGCTGGTCTACGTCTAGATTTATGCTGTAGAAATTCAAAGTTGTTTGATCTTCTCTCATTGTTTAGCCTGCCAAAAACTCTATTTGCCCAGTGTCATGAAAACAAATATGGCTGCACACTGTCTCTGCATGGGTCTATTGCTTGTTTGCATTGGGAAATTTCTCAATCTAATCACCCAATTTTCAAAATGAATCAGCATTTTACCCCTCTTTCAAGGTTTGGAATTAATATTGCCATGTAACCAACTTCTTTATTTTTTGAATTCAGGAGATATTTTTGCTTGTAAATTGGATGCTACAGAAAGCCCTATGGCCAAGGAAGACCTCCAGGATAAGAGAGCAAAAGAATTACCAAAATTAATGCCATTGAGAAATTAGGAAGTTGTGAAAGGGGATATCAAACAATTTATTCCCTACTACACTTCAGATGATGGGCATAAGGCTTGTTTTGAGCTGGTGGAAGATATTAAACTGCAAAATGTACTTGAAGAGAATGTGATTGTGAAGGAAAGACTTTGTATCACTGCAGAGATTACCATGAAAGAATACAAAAATGCTTTGAAAGAAGAAATTCAGGACCTTGAGTTTCATGAAATGGGTTAGCAGTATCTGTTTTGAAGCTATGAGTTGCCTGTGACTGGATCCATCTAGCTATGTGGATGTAGTTATCCAAGCCATGCAGATCCCTGGTCAGTCAATTACTAGGCTGATTGGGATGAACATTGAGAATGGCATACATTAGTGGGGTGAAGGCAGTGTTCAATTCCTGCAATACTTTGACCATACACACTGACCTAGATATGTGGCAGATGCAGGGTGGTATCATCATGCAGTTGGACAGTGTCTGGAGGCTGATGAAAGGGACAAGCTCAAAACATGTGGACAGGCTTATCACACGATAGCCATGGGTAGTAAAATTGATGCCATCTCTGTGAAACCTAATTTCGGCCTGTAAGTAGAACAGGAGGAAGCTAATCTGGCTGAGCTTCTCTTTTAAGAATTTGCAGCTGGAAAGACTTGATAGTACTAGGGGATACTAAATAAGCATCTGTGCAGGTCAATAGTGCTTCGGAGGAATAAGGAAAGAAGCAACAACAGCAAGATACACCTTTAGATTTTTTATAGCAGACTTATTATGCAGACCTGCCATGTTAATTAGTGACAGGAATTTCAACCCAGTTTTGTTTACGTGGACTGAAAGGCTATGATACATTATACCACAACAGAGATGCTGAATAAACTTTACATGTGACTCAGTTGTTATGCCTGACTACAGTTCTTTTTGCAATTAGGAAATTAAAACTTTATTATATAGCATATGTGCAGCTTTTATGGACAGCTGAAAAGAACATGTTTAAAGTTGATCAATTATTGAGATACGGCATTGCACTGATAAGACTCCTTTAAACTCTTCTGATAAATAAAATGACTGGTAATTTCCAGTTATGGTTTTGATTCTGATGACTTAGGCTTCACTATTCCAGTAAACTACTGGTTTATGGGACTGAGGCATTGCTTTCCCTCCAGGTTTTTGTTGCTATTAAATATTAATTACACAACCTAGGGTGGTGTCTTTCAATGCTTTCCATCCACAGCTGGGTCTTTGTTGCCCTTGATTTACCTATTTAAAAAAATCTTCTTCTATCATTTAAACACCAGCTTAAGCTATATAGTCAAAAAGTGAATATCTAGAAATTTTCTGCAGAAGGCATGTCTTTATGTTTTTTGAAAAGCTGGGACTTTTTTATATATGATGTTTGTCAGGTTTAATCAAATGAGATATTAATCATTGATAACTACAAATGTTCTATCACTAAATATTTGATATAAATGTGATCCTGAAAAGTCTAATAATGTGAGTCCAAATGCTACAGCCGCTGTATATCTGTAGAATCTGTACTGAATGAGAGTTTCGGAAGACATTCCCTTGACCTCGGGAAACCTTGGATCAAAAGAATATTTTCACTTGATTTTCTATTTTTGTTACTACTTATTCTCTTATCTTGAATTAAAAAAATATTAACCATACATCTACACAATAATGTTTGTAATGCTTTACAGGGGTTTGGGAATGGTTTATTGTTTCTGTCCAAGAGTTGCTGCTACTAGATCTAACTCTTGATAGAATGTGTATATGGCCTGCATCTTTTCATATCATAATCAAACCACACACCCCTCAGATTCACGATTAAGCTGTTATCCCTGGCACTGGGAATGTTCTTGCATTACTTATGGATGGGTATGTGGTATGATATGCCTGTCAGATTTCTTTTATTAAGCACAGAAACAAAATTACTGTCACTTAAGTAGACATTTACAAGTAGGATTTCACTGGCCATATTCAGGATTTCAACTGTCAATCAAATCATTTTTCTTGGTTTCTTTTCTCAGTAATATGCCAATATTATAATACGTTCTTATTGGTGATTGTAGTCTAAGTTACCAATTCGGGTGCAGGTGCGGAAAGCGGGTGTGCGGTTGCGTGAAATTTTTTTTGGGGGGGTTTGGATGCGTTTATATATTATTATATATATGCAAAGAAATGCTATGGGAAATAAATGCACTATAGAAAATGGCTTTGTGCTTTACAAATGCGTGTACAAAGGAAGGGTGCATTGATAAACATTGTAGTTAAAGGAGAGTTTGCAATCA